>JBBYHO010524040.1:0-31282 GCA_038382025.1 Adansonia gregorii | reverse complement strand
CACACATCCACACTAAGGGTGATAAATGAATATTACTACTGGTCGATTATTCTTCTATTAAAATAAGATATTGCATCCTAACATGTTGAAATGCTGCGCGTTTCTTGTCTCACCACCTTGGTTGAGACATGTTATGAATATTTTGTTTTATGTTCTTAAATTCTTTATTTCCTTACATTTGTCTTTTATATGTTCCATTAACTTATTTTCCCTTTGTTTGTGCTTTGGTGTATGCATCATCTTAAAATAATTATCATTACTATCATTATTTTGGGACAATTGTTCTGGTTTGGTGTTCAGTAATAGGCATCATTTATAGAGCAATAATTATCTCCACTATCGAGTCCTTTAAAAATGTTAGAACATGGTCAGAAGGTCAGCAACATCAAGATGGGGACATCCTAAAGCTAACTACATCTCAGAAATGCATGAAGGGGTCAAGATCAGTTTCTATCAGAATGATTGTTGGGAATTGAAGCACATTTGGGACAACAACATGAAAAAAGTCTTCACTAAAAAGTATGGGGATAAAGCTCTCTTACTTTGAGTTCAATTGGATGACAGCTTGTTGCGAGCAGTGATATAGTTTTGGAATTTGGCCTACCGATGTTTCACCTTCAGTCAAGAAGAATTAGTCTATATCATTAATGAATACACAACTCTGCTTAACATCAAACGAGCTAAGTTTGACTGAATTTACTTCAAAGCATTATCACCTCTTTTGTTCAACAAAAGGTTTAGGCAAATCCTAGGAGCCATAGAAGCATGGGTTGAAAGTCACATCAAAGTAAAAGGGAGCAATGAATGCATCTCTTACGCCAGCTTGAAAAAGACCATGGTAAATCTTTCTAATCAAAAGAAAGCTCGAGATGTGTATGCTCTGGCAATCTACGAGCTCGTTATATTCTTGAAGACTTTGGGTTATGTAGAGGCAAAAATCACAGATAGTTTTTCTCACCTATGCTATGACATCAGCCCTATTTCCACCATCATCACTCAAAACCATCCTCACCTTCAGCTTTTATAAAAGGACGGGAACAAGAAGGTTTATCGAGTGTGCCCCATTGCTCCAGATGTGGCTTTTAGGTCATCTTTATTTTAGGGAGGAAAGAACCATGCAAAATTTCTTCTTTAAGTTTAGTCCTCTTTACACAGTGTTAGAGGAATAATTTCATCAAAATAAGACAGAAAAACATTAGGTCGAAGAATTATGAAATTTCAAGGAGGAAAAAATCACGTGGAGAGTGCTATGGGTGTTCCTTCAATTGATTGTGGACAAATTCAAAAACTACATTTGTGTATCGCTCCTAGGATTATGGGGAAATACCAGTTATGCTCCTCTATTGGTATTGCATTAGTTTCAGTGCCATCAATTCATCCCATTCTTTAAAGACTTAGGACATTGAGATTTTGAATATGCAAAGCCTAATTATAAATCAAAAGTTTAATTCGCTTTCCAAGCCTACAAGAAGGTCCATTGTATGGAAAGATACTGGAGAGAAAGCCCCACCATGCTTGGATATAAAGAATGGAGACTCTACCATATCAATGATCCATTGCCACCTCTCAACTTTGGGATAGTGTAAATCCTAATAGAGGAACCGTCTTTTGAGATTAAGCTAATTAGAAGGGTGTTCGAGTGAAAAAAGGTATCCTTTGCCATAAAAATCTCTTAACTTAAGGAGGAAAAGGGCTAGCTAGAGATGGATATCAATATTAGGAGTGGTGAAATGGATCAAGTGGTTAAAGAAAGGGATTGCTTCAAAGATGACCTCGAAAGCCTAACCAGTGATTATGCGACACTTTAAAAGGTTAATAAGTCCCAATGTATTGGTAAGACATCAGTAGAATAGGAAGCAAAAGTTGCCACTTTCAATCGCGAGCTCAAACAACAAAAGAAGGAAGTCAGAACCAACAAAGAAAAATTCACGAGGGCATACACTTTTGCTTTTACCTACCAACAAAAGAATCAAAGACTTGAGGCCCAAATGCGAGATGTGAGAGTTACTAGGGTTGAAAGTGAAGCCCTTACTCATAGAATCCAAGAGGTAGAATAGTCTCTCTATGTTCATCAAGGTCATATTAATGAACTAACAAGGGCTTTCGAGCAATGCAAATTAGAATGGCAAGCGACAACTGACCAAGCACGTCTGAGTTACCAAATACAGTATCAACACATCCTTGAACAAGTTTGGATGGCTCAATAAGAGGCAAATGACATAATTAAAGCAACTCAGTCCATAAGGTGAGGCATCATACCTATTAGAGATCATGAGCAACAACTTTTGGGTTTTCTTGATCGTGTGATTACACAATGTAATCATGTTAGATACTTTTTGATATAATCGTGTTGTAAAAGATAAACCTTTTTGTGACTCTATGAATGATGTTATTGATGAAGGTATTCCAAGAATCAATTGTCTCTAATGCATACACACATTTAATTTCACCATTTTTGTTACACTTGCATCAATTATTCATTATCTTAACTCATCATTGCATCATAAATGCTCATCAATAAATATAGTTTTAAATAAAAGTTTAATATGAGAATTAGGCCATAAAAGTGCAAGGGATTCCAAGATCAATTAGGAACATAGAACCTTAAATCACACACCACTACAATGCACGATGCTATAAGCAAATCATGAAGAGTGATCATAAAGCTTGTATTAAGCAACTTGAGCTAATGGTTAAGGAATCACAAGACCAAATGCTTCATCAACAATACGAAATGCAAAATAAAATCGTAAAACTTATGGAACTAATGACTGTATCTATGAAAGAAAAAGGGCAACCAAATACTACTGAAAAAAGGAATGATCCTTCTAACATTGAAAGTCCCCCTGCCAATAATCCAAAAGCCGCATAAGGGGAAACTAGACAAGTATAATGGCCCGCTCCTACATCTATCACTCAGGCTCCACTAATCATCTACCTAAATCCCATTACGGTAGGTCAATTCATTCTCAGTACTCAAAGGGTAAATGTGAGAGTCTCATCAGTAGATTCATTAACCCCTGACCATGATGAACTAAAGAAAATAAAAGGTCAAAAGTCCACCATGATTGCGAAAGAAGTGAACAAATTCTAGCAACTAGAAAAATGCCTCTAAGCTATCAAGGGGAGTGACAAGTTTAGAGCTCTAGATGCATAATCGCTATCTTTGGTGTCCAACCTTGTAATTCCCTTGAAGCTCAAAGTCCTTGAGTTTGAGAAGTTTAATACAACCACCGACCCTTCCATCCATTTCTAAATATACCTACGAAAGATGGTTAGGTACAAGAAAGATGAAAAGCTCCTCATCCATTGCTTCTAGCATAGCCTTATTGGGGTAACAGGTCGACGGTATATCAAGCTAGACAATGTGAAAGTCTAATCATGGGCTGACTTGGCTAAGGCCTTTCTAAATCAATACCAGCACATGTTAGACTGGGCATCGGATCGTCTTTCTTTGATGAATTTTGAGAAGAGATCCACTAAAAGTTTCAGGTAATATGCCCAATGGTGGAGAAAAGAAGTAGCCCTAGATAGCCTCCTCTTACAGAAAAAGAGATGATAATTACTTTTATTCACACCTTACATGCTCTTTATTACGAAAAACTAATAGGAAATGCCACCAAGAAATTCACAGACCTAGTCCTCTCTAGAGAAATGATTGACGTAGCCATTGAGAGTGGTAGAATATCAGCCAATGAAATGTTTAGGTCAAGCAAGAAGCCTATTGCCTCTAAGAAAAAGGAAGGAAAGGCCAATGCCATAAGTTATGCTAGCTCGTTTCAGCCAAAACGACATCAAATACTTGACTTTCACTACCCAAGCACGCTATATTCTCACCTTATCATAATACCCCCTTAGCCAATTAATGCCACAACCTACAACCATCCTTTGCAATCCCATCCAACCTGCCATAAAGCTACCCTCTATAAGTTCACCAAAGTACCAATGGAGTAACCAATAATGCACCTAGCAATCGAGGGGCAAATTAATAAGGATAACATTTTGATCCATCCCTATGACCTATAAGGAGCTCTACTAAACCTTGCTCCAAAATCATTTAGTGGCCTCAATCTATATCCTAGAAAAAAAGCCACCATACCTATAATAGTACAACCCTAACACCGCTATGAATACCACGCAAGGGTAGCACGGCATGACATTGAGAACTGCATATCTTTCAAATGAAATGTGCAAAATCTAATTAACTCAAAAGTCTTACAGATCGGGTGAACCGAGACCAAATGTTACCGCTAATCCTTTACTAAACCATACTAAGCTAGCTATAAACATGATTGACATCAAGAACCAATATGAAATCAAGGCAAGTATAGAGGATGTAAGGATGCCAATGTTCTTGGTCTGGCAGGCATTTATTCAGGTTAGGCTGCTTAACACAATAGAAAAATTGGAAGACAATCCTAGCAACTTCTATGACTTCCATAGTTATAGGTCATACCTTACAAACATGCAAGGAGTTTAGGTCCACGATTCAAAGAATGATGAATGAAGGCCAGATAGAATTCTATCTGAAATCACACCTACTGCTAAATCTATCAACATGATAGGAAATAAACCATAAAACGAAACCATGTAGCCACCTTATGAGAGAAACTAGCCCCTCATTCTTTATGGTAAGTCAAGTTTCAAGGTTAATTTTTTGACACCAAAGCTAGTTGTCGAGGTACCTAAACCATTCCCGTATAAGAGCAACAAAGTTGCCTTATGAAAGTACAAGAATCAGGTAGCGATAGTCAAAGAACTAACCTCCATAACTGCTACAATGAAACTGTCAAGAATTAATCACTTAACCCGTAATGATAGGTGTTACGCTCCCCTTAAAAAAGAAAAATAAAAGGTTAATGCATCTCTAAGCACCAATACCACTCAAGTCCAAGCAAAGAAAAACAAAAGTCAAAGAAGTAGTGAATGAAAGAGAAGCCATTGAGTTTCTCGAGTTCATCAAGCACAGTGAATACTGCATTATGGACAAGTTAAGCAAACAACCTGCCAAGATTTCTATGCTATCTCTGCTATTTAACTCAAAGGTCCATCAAAATGCATTCTGAAGGTGTTAACGAAGCATATGTGCCCTCGAATGTTTCTGTGGACAAATTGGACTGGTTAGTGAACAATATCATGGCTGATAATTATATCTTCTTCAATGATGATGAGATCCCACATAAAGGTAGGGGCACTTATAAAGCTCTGCATATCACTACCCATTATAAGGGACATATTTTACCCAAAGTATTCATAGACAATGGGTTGACCATTAGTGTTATGCCTATGACTACATTAAGCAAACTCCCCATTGATTAGTCCAACATCAAAAGTAGCCATACCATGTTCGAGCCTTTGATGGAACATGTCGCGGAGCAATTAGAAATATCATAATCTAGCTTCAGATAGGCCCATGCCCATATGAAGTTAACTTTCAAGTTATGAATATTAATCCATTTTACAACTACTTATTTGAAAGGCCATGGATACATTTCACCAAGGCCATCCTACCCTCTCTCGATTAGAAGCTCAAATTTATGATAGATGATAAAGTAGTCACCATCGAGGCTAAAAAAGAAATGATCGCCATTGCTTTCACAAAAGATATCTACATAGAGCCCAATAAAGATGTGCTAGAGTCATCCTTCCATTCCTTCGAGTTCGTTAATGCAATATTTGTAAGAGAAAGATTACCAATAGTTGAACCCCACCTGACACAAAGTACCTACTCGAGTTTAAAAATCGCCATTAGAAAAGGTTTCCATGATGTAAAAGGGCTTGGCAAGAATCTGAGGGATTGCCTAAGCTCTACGGGTCATCACTCATGTCAACAAAAGAGGCTTAGGATTTAAGGCTAATGCGTAGCCAAGAAAGTAGCAAGAAAGAATGATTCGTAACCAGAAGGTGACTTAATCATTGGGTTAAGAGAAGGAATCAAAGCCAACAATGTTGTCATCTATATATTAGATTTTTTTTAGGAGGAAAAAAGATCCAAATCAACCAAAAAAGCAAAAGGCTAAAACTATCTTGGTCATTTTAAATAAAGCCCTCTACTACCTCGATCTCCAAGATATTGAGCTATAGAATTTGTGTCCTTCCACTAAAACTTGATTTTGATGACAGGGTCTAATGGAAGCCCCTACATATTTCCTGTACCTTTCATGTAATGTCAAGAAATGAAAACCTACTTGCCCTTGCCCAAAGACAAGTAGGTTTCTATGTAAAGGGCATTTTTATCAAACATTATCGATGAAATAACTTTAGCATATATCATTTGATATTGTGTGCCTACATCATTTTTCAATCTTTTTATCTTAACTACTCTTTTGCCTCTATTCTTATCTAAATCCCTAGGTTATGTGTATGCCGTTTACAATGTTTATTTCTTCACCCACTCAGGTGTCCTGATGATAGTGACATGGATGTATCTGGTGGGTCTTTAAAGATCGATTTTGAACAATTAATTTTTGCTAGTGAAGTTGATCTTGAAGAAGATTTTAAAGAAAGCTCTGTACCACTAGACTCTTACGATTAGTTGAATAAGAGAAGAAGCAAACTATACCTCATTAAAACCCAATAGAAGTAATAAATCTGGGTACTCAGGAGGATCAAAATGAGGTTAAAATCGAAACCTCAATAAAGTCAATGACTAGGACCAAGTTGATAGAATTACTTTAGGAATATTAGGATGTATTCACTTAGTCATATCAAGACATGCCAAGATTGGACACTAATATAGTAGTTCACAAGCTTTCTATCAACTTCGGATGCAAACCAATCCGGCAAAAGTTAACGAGGATGAACCCAAAAATGCTCCTCAAAATTGAAGAAGAAGTTAAGAAACAATTTGATGTGGGGTTTATCAAAGTAGCCAAGTATCCAGAATGGGTAGCCAATATAGTCCCAATCCCAAAGAAAGACAGCAAAGTATGAATGTGCATTGATTATTAGGATATAAATTGAGCTAGTCCTAAAGATAACTTCTCGTTGCCCCACATTAACACTCTAGTAGGCAACATAGCCAAGAATTCTATTTTCCTCTTCATGGATAGATTCTTGGGCTACAATCATATTAAGATGGTGCCCAAAGACACGAAAAAAACAACTTTAGTAACCATGTGGGGGATGTTTTGCTATAATGTCATGCCCTTCAGACTTAAAAATTCTAGGGCAACATATCAACGGGCCATGGTAGCCCTGTTCCATTATGTAATCCATAAAGAAATTAAGGTCTAAGTGGATGACTTGATTACTAAGTCCACGAAAGAGGGTGAGCGTATCACAGACCTTCAAAAGCTTTTTGAACGGCTATAAAAATTTTAACTTAAAGTGAATCCTGCCAAATGTACCTTCAGAGTCACTTTAGGCAAGCTTTTAGGCTTTATAGTAAGCGAAAAAAGGATTAAAGTTGACCTAAAAAAAGTCAATGCCATTCAAGATATGCCACCACTTTAAACTGAGAAAGAAGTGAAAAGTTTTTTGGGGACTGAACTATATTACTAGGTTCATATCCCAGCTCACTAACAAATATGACCCCATCTTTTGGGTTTTTCGTAAATAAAATTTAGGAGAGTGGAACGAGGCATGTCAAAAAGCCTTTGATAAAGTCAAAACATTATCTGTCGAGCCCGCCAGTGTTAGTATTACTAGTGCCCAGCCGACCTTAATCCTTTAGTTGGTAGCCTTTGACAAGTCTATGGGTTATGTATTAGGGTAGCATAAGGAGTTAGGAAAGAAGGAATAAGCAATCTACTACTTGAGTAAGAAGTTCACGGAATGCGAGTGTAATTACTCGGCAATCGAGAAGTTATGCTATGCTTTGGTGTAGACAACCAAAAGACTTAGGCAGTATATGCTATATCAAACCACATGGTTGATTGCAAGGCTTGATCCTATTAGGTATCTGTGCGAAGCCCTGCACTATCATGAAGGTTGGCTAGATGGCAAGTCCAGCTTTTTTAATACAACATTACCTATGTCAGTTAAAAGGCCATCAAAGGTAGTGCTATAATTGATTCCATAGGTCAAGTTAGCATCCCTATTCATGTTATATGCTATCCCCTTATATGTTTGTTGTCTTCTTGTCAAAGTGCATGTTTGATGGTTGTCAAAAAAATTGATTTTCAAAACCTCCCCAAGGCAACCATGCTAACCTCAACCAATAAGAACTAGCATGAACTTAGCATTTTCCTTAAAGTTAACTAAAAATTCTTAGGGAAAATAAACTTTTCTAGCTCTGTAATCCTGATTAAATAGCTTAACACTTTTGATTTCTAATAAAAATCACCTTGCATTTGTTCCCTAAATGTTCGTGCCTTATTTTTGAATCAAAACCTTGAGTGGTATAACCAACGGGCTGTTTCATCATCCTAAATTACTCTGAGGCTATGCAAATGAGTTTGCAATGCTCATGCCACTCTTTCCCTTTAGCCATGGGCATTCAAATGTTGATGACTCAAATTTGAACCCATGAGCACAGAGAAAATAAGAAATATCCCTTAGTTTGCTTTGTCCCCCTACTGGCAGCATCACTATTACAAATTGAAAAATCATTTTAAAATCTTAAATGATTTTTCATGAATTTTAAATATTTTTCCTTAAAAATCTTTCAAAATATCTTTAAAATGAGGTCATGTTCACCCCTAGATCAGTCTTGATGAAAGAGTTATGATTTTTTAAACCTAGATTGTTCGAAATCCTTGGTGTTAACAAATTGCATTCTAGTTGGGCCCTTTAGGCCCATTAAACAATTTTCTTAGATCCATCCAACTTTACTTCTAAAAAGTTCATGAAATTCCCTTTCTAGAAAGGTATTATCTGTAATTTTTCAACACCAAACGAGTCTAAAATTATTTCTTGAATTTTGACACACCCTTTTCCTTGTATGCTCTATTAATAGTGTAATTGACCAAAATTTGAAAATTTATTTCCTAAAAAAGTGATTTTTTAGGATATTAAGAATATTTTTAGATTGATCCTTGTCAGGTTAACTTTTTGACAGTATCTTGTCCATTCTCTAAAGCCTTCAAACCAATCCAAAATAAATTCAAAAAGAGGGATTGAGTGATGCTATCCCCTATGCTCGATCATTCTCACAATTAAGTTATTTTCTCAAATTTCATCTTGAGACATTCGAATGTCTTTAGATCACCTCGATCAGACTCAAGAACATGCTTCAACCTCTTACAAGCTCGTATCAAGGCATGATTATATTTTTACATCTTTACCATCATCGTTCACAACTTTTTTGCCAAAAATCTTCAAAATGCTTACTCATTTTCTAAATCATGAAGTTTTGTCAACTTAAGTTTTACAACTTGACTTTTTAAAAGAGTGTCAGATATGTCACTTTTGGGGATACTCCGACCTTAACCTTTTGAAGGGATACTTTAACCCTGCTTTCCAAAATTGTCAAGATTTAAAAATCTTCCTTTGTCAAAATTATTTGTTATCTATGAGGATACTCTAACCCCATCTTTTTAAAGGGATACTCTAACCCTGTCTTTCAACTATAATTAAAATTTTCTCCTTCCCTGACTTCTATTAATGTGCCGAGAGTCAAACTTATTTTTTTAAAAAAAAACCTCATTCAATTAATGGACCTAGAGGCATCTCAAAAATTATCCATTCAATTATTCCCAGATAATCGATGCCAATTGTGAGATAAATTCTAATAGTCCATCCCTTACTTTTATCATTACATTAAATGGTCCATGTTGTGTTACTTCATTCGCTGCTGTACTAACATGATTTTTTCATTGCATGCATGTTTTCAAAACATTTCATGTAAAACTAAAGGTAATATTCCACGCAGGTATCTCTCTAAGCCCAAAGTGGATTATTCCATTTTTCAAAGTAAAATCCAAAGGTCATTTTTATTGAAAATCTCTATATTCCCCATCTCTTTGGGATGTGTATGAGATTAAATCTTTTCATCAAAACCTAGATTTATGTTTTTATAAAATTCATGCATTAAAAGAAGGTTATATAGAAATAGTGATGAGTTAAGATCAAAAGAATCAAAATCGAGATAAGACATAACTAGTAAGGTATCAATTTTAGACGTTGCGAAAAAGTTCATGCCTCATTGTGCGTAACCAACTCTCAAACCTAAATGGCAAATCTTTGTACTATGTAGACCACGGGATCGATGTTTTAAATTTTTTAACTTAAGACATGGGTTTCAATAGGTATTTGATCATGCTTAACCTAAAATGATTGATGGCAACTTCAAGCATTGGCCATTTTGTGATAGCCATCTAAGATGAGCAATTCATCTTATGGTCCCTTTCACTATATCATAAGTCGTCGAGAATATGGACTTTCTAGTTCTCATCATGTCATAAAGGAAAAGTTTCAGTCAAGAAGACATTTACAAGTTAAAAAAATATTCTAAGTCATATTCACCCATAGATTCATGAGGATCAACCCCGAGGCACGTTGTGATAGGTTATGGGAGTTTAGGATTTGGATGCCTTAATGCCTGTTTGATGTGCAAATGCCTCATTTCATCCTTATTATTTTGATAGCTCTTGCTCCTGCATTTTATGCCATATCCATGCATCTTGTTATGACTAATCCATGTATGAATCCTTAGCCTAACATATTTTAAGCGTATTTATACATTAGCTTATATCTTGTCATGAATCATTGTCATTTCCAGCATCCATAACATTTTCTTTGTCTGGACCATTGGTAAAGTTAGCATCCCCATTCATGTTATGTGCCATCCCTTTGCATATTTGTTGCCTTCTCCATGTCAAAGTGCATGTTTAATGGCTGTAAAAAAAATCAATTTTTGAAACCTCTCTAAGCCAAGCATGCTAACCTTAATCAATGAGGACTACCATGAACTTAGCATTTTCGTTAAAGTTAACTAAAAAATCTTGGGGAAGATAAAGTTTTCCAGATCTGCAACCCTGATTAAACGAGCTTAAAACTTTTGATTTTCCAATGAAAATGGCCTTGCACTTGTTCCCTAAATGTGCGTGCCTTGTTTTGAGTCAAAACCTTGAGTGGTATGATCAATTGGCCGTTTCATTGTCACAATTTACTCTACAGCTGTGCAAATAACTTTGCAATGCTCATGCCACTCTTTCTCTTCACCCATGGACGTTCGAATTTCAATGACTCAATTTTGGACTCATAATCATAGAGAAAATAAGAAATATCCTCTACTTTGCTTTGTCCCCTGCTGGCAGCATCACTATTACAAATTGAAAAATCACTTTAAAATCCCAAATGATTTTTTGTGTATTTTATAATATTTTGCTCTGAAAGTGTGTCAAAATATCTTTAAAATGAGGTCATGTTTACCCTCAGATTAGTCTAGATGAAAGAGTTATGATTTTTCAAACCTACACTGTCTGGAATCCCTAGAGTTAACAAAATGCACTTTGGTTAGGCACATTAGGCCCATTAAACGATTTTTGCAAATTAGTCAAACATTTTTTCTAAAAGGTTTATGAAATTCCCTTTCTAGAAAGGTATCATTTGCAATTTTTTGAAACCAAACGAGTCCAAAATGATTTTTCCAATTTTGATAGACCCTTTTCTTGCATTCTCTGTTAGTAGCGTAATTGACCTAAATTTGAAATTTTATTTCCCCAAAAAATGATTTTTTTGGGATGTTAGGAATTTTTTTAGATTAACCCTCGTCAAGTTACCTTTTTAGCAGTATGTCCATCCTCTAAAGCCTTTAAACTAATCTAGAATAAATTCAAAAAATGGGATTATGCAAAGCTATCTCCTATTCTCGATCATGGTTAAAATTATTTATCATCCATAGGGATACTCTAACCTCCCTTTCCAAAATTTTTTAGATTTAAAAATCTTTCTTTGTCATAATTGTTTGTCGTTCATAAGAATACTCCAATCTCGATCTTCTGGGGGAATACTTCAAACCCGCTTTTCAAAATTATCAAGATTTAGGAATCTTCCTTTGTCAAAATTATTTGTGATCTATGGGGATACTCCAACCCCATCTTTTCGAGGGAATACTCCAACCATGTTCTTTAACTATAATTAAAATTTTCTCCCTCATGGGCTTCCATGAATGTGTCAAAAAAACCTCGTTCAATCAAGGAACCCAGATCCATCTCAAAAATTATTGATTCGATTATTCTCAAATAATCGATTCCAATTGCGAGATGAATTTCAATAGTCCATCCCGTCCTTTTATCGCTACATTGAATGGTGTTGCAACCTGCCCCAAGGTGGATCCTCGCGGATCTATGGATGCATGTCTTAAAATATTTTTCTAACTTGGAAATGTCTTTTTAGTCGAGGCTTTTCCTTCACAACGTGATAAGAACAAGAAAGTATGGATTCTTGACTTGTGGTACATGAAGGGGACCATAAAATGAATCACTCATCTTATTGGTCTCAGATGACCATCATGAAATGGCCAATGTTTAGAGTCACCATTGATCATTTTGAGCTAGGCATGATCGAATGCCTATTGAAACCTATGTTTTGAGTTATGAAACTCAAAACATCGATCTCGTGGTTTACGTAATACAAAGATTCATCATTGAGGTTTAGGAGTTGGTTACGCATGATTAGGTAAGAACCTCTTTGTGACACCCAAAATTCATATCTTACTAGCTATATCTTATCTCGATTTTGATTCTTTCGATCTTACCTTGCCATTATTTTAATATAACCTTCTTTTAATGTATGAATCTTATAGAAATACAAATCTAGGTTTTGATGGAAAAGACTTAATCTCATACACACCCCAAAAAGATGGGGAATATAGAATTTTCAATAAAAATGAACTCTGGATTTTACTTTGAAAAAAGGAATATTCTACTTTAGGCACTAGAGAGATACCCACGTCCATGGAATATTACCCTTAGTTTTATTTTAAATGATTCGAAAACATGAATGCACAAATCATCACAAAGAAATCATATTAGTAAGGCAATAAATGAAGTAACATAATATGGATCATTCAATGCAATAATAAAGAAAAGGGATGGACTATGGGAATTTATCTTATAATTGGCATCAATTATTTGGGAATAATTGAATAGACAAATTTCGAGATGCATCTAGGTTTATTAATTAAACGAGGTTTGTTTGACATATTAATGAAAGTTTAGGAAAGAGAAAAATTTAATTGTAGTTTAAAGATAAGGTTGGAGTATCCCCTCAGAAAGATAGGGTTGGAGTATTGACGAATAATTTTGATGAAAGAAGATTTAAGGTTGACAATTTTGAAAAACGAGGTTGGAGTATCCCCTCAAAAAGTCAAGGTTAGAGGATCCACGTGGATGATAAATAATTTGAGAAAGGAAGATTTTTTTTTATCTTGACAAATTTGAAGAGCGAAGTTCAAAAAATTAAGTTGATAAAACTTTGCAATTTAGAAAACGAGTGAGCATGTTGATGACTTTTGCCAAAAAAAATTATTGTGAATAAGGATAGTAAAGACGTAAAATATATTCGTGCCTTGGTACGAGCCTATGGGAGGTCAAAGCATGCTATTGAGGCTGATCGAGTTGCTATTGTGACATTAGAATTTCTCGAGATAAAGCTCAAGAAAATAACTTAATTTTGACCATAACCGAAAAAAGGGATAGCATCACACTATCCCACTTTTCGAATTTATCTGCATTGGTTTGAAGGCTTTAGAGGATGGACAAGATATCGTCAAAAAGGTAACTTAACAAGGGTCAATCTAAAAATATTCCCAGTATACTAAATAATCACTTTTCAGGGAAATAAATTGTCAAATTCGGATTAATTTCGCTACTGGCAGAGTGTACAAGGGACAAGGTGTGTCAAAATTTGAAAAATCATTTTGAACTCATTTGATATCAAAAAATTACAAATAATACCTTTCCAAAAAGTGAATTTCGTGAACATTTTAGGAAAAATGTTAGATGGATTTGGAAAAATCGTTTAGTGGGTCTAAAGGCCTAACCCAAATACATTTTGTTTACTTTAAGGATTCTAGATAGTCTAGGCCTAAAATCATAACTCTTTCATCCGGACTGATTTGAGGATGAACAGGCCTCGTTTTAAAGATATTTTGACACATTTTCAAAGAAAAATATTATAAAATTCACAAAAAATGATTTGGGATTTTAAAGTGATTTTTCAATTTGTAATAGTGCTGCTGCCGCAAGGTACAAAGCAAAGCAGAGGATATTTCTTATTTTCTCTATGTTTATGGGTCCAAACCTGAGTCATTGACATTCGAACATCCATGACTGAAGGGAAAAAGTGACATGAGCATCACGAACTCATTTGCATAGCCGAGACTATTTTAGGATGATGAAACAGCCCGTTGCTTATACCACTCAAGGTTTCAACTCAAAAATAAGGCACAAAAATTTTGGGAACAATTGTAAGGCCACTTTTGTTGCAAAATCAGAAGACTTAAGCTCATTTAACCAAGATTCCACATCTGGAAAACTTAATTTTTCCCAAGATATTTTGCTAACTTTAAGGAAAATGCCAAGTACATGCTAATCCTTATTGGTTGAGGTTAACATGCTTGGCTTGGGGAGGTTTTGAAAATCAATTTTTGATAGCCATCAAACATGTATTTAGACAAAGAGGAGACAATAAACATATAAGGGGATGGCACATAACATGAATAGGGATGCTAACTTTACTAATGATCTAGACAAAAAATGTGTTATGCACTTTGACAAGAAAATGTTATGGATGCTGAAAATGACAATGATTCATGACAAGATGCAAGCTACTGTATAAATATGCTTGAAATATGTTAGGCTAATAATTCATACCTGCAATCACAACAAGATGCATGGATATGGCAAAAAATGCCTGAGCAAAAGCTATCAAAATAATGAGGATGAAATAAGGCATTTTGCACATCAAAGGGGCATTAAGGCATCTAATCCTAAACTACCACATCCAAAAGCCACCATAATGCATGAAAACCCTAAAGGGTGTTGGAAACATGGAGAGCTTACTAAAATGATGAAGATGCTGAAAAATAAAAAATAAACGTGATAAAGTGTGAAGTTATAACAACAAAACTTTAAATTTTGGCCAAGCAATTATAGCAATAGAGATGGCTTGAATTTCACTCTCTTCCTTGTTAATAAGAAAGAAAAAGAGAAAAACAATAAGGTTTTGGTTTTGGTATGGATGAGGGTGATTTTTAGAATGTGTAATGGTTGAAAGTAAATGTTTTAGGGCTATTTTTAGGTGCTGAGTGAAAAGCTACATTATTTGGTTTTCTTGATGTGTGAATGTGTTTTGGAAGCTAAAAATGAGCTAGAATCTAAAGTCTCTTAGCTAAGATATAAGTAGTCTATTTATACTTGCATTTTGGAGCCAATTTTGAGGTGTTTTTAGTTATTTCTCAAGGGGGACAAAGTGATGTCAGCTTGGTGGCTATAAAATGGCTGTAAGGAGCAACTTGCTGCCAATGTGATGGACATAGGGTGGTCGGTTTAAATGCTAAAATGATATTCCAGCAAGTAGGGTGGCTGATGGTGATCTTGGTCAACAAACTACGGAAGAGCGGGGTGATTATGTGACATTAGCTTTTTTTATCTAATATAGACTTCATAAAAGTCTTTTGATTAATTCAAAAGTCCAAATTCATAATATGATATGGCTTTTGATATTTTTTAATGCAAAAAAATGAGTGAAATTTGAGTTTTTGATCAATAATAGATGAGTCAAAAATGCCTAAATCGTTGAAAATGGCCTGTATGTATCGATACATTGTAGAATGTATCGATACATTTGGTCCAAAAGCCTTGAGTGTCAATACTATGAACCATTATATTGATACTATGAACGATTATATCGATACATGTTAATATGTATCGATATATTTCCTTACAGAATACACGTTTTGGTCTTGGCATGGCCTAGTATAGATACATAAGCTCCTGTATCGATACATAAGCTTATGTATCGATACATTTACATGTTGTATCGATGCAAATGGGGACATTTCAAAATTTTGAATCTTTAGAGCATTTTATCGATACATGAGAACCATGTATCAATACATTCAAGCAAAATTATGAATTTTTTAATATCTTTTATCCCTGGAAACCTTGATCTACGTCCTTTGATGCCACATCATTGCATTTACCTTTGATATGATCCATATGTATCTTTGCATTTTCTCATCACCCTCTCTCACGTCTGTGCCCCATATTGCTAAAAATTAGCTCAGACAAAATAAGGTATCTACAAATGGTTCATGTTATGTTACTTCATTCGTTGCCTTACTAACGTGATTCCTTTGTGATGATTATTCGCATTCATATTATCAAATCATTTCAAGCAAAACTAAAGGTGATGTTCCGCATGGGTATCTCTCTTATGCCCAAAATTGAATATTCCATTTTCAAAGTAAAATCTAAAGGTCATTTTTATTAAAAATTTTTATATTCCCTATGTATCTGGGGTGTATATAAGATTAAATATTTTCATCAAAACTTGGATTTGTATTTCCATAAAATTCATGCATTAAAAAGGGTTTTATTGAAAGAGCGATGAGTTAAGATCAAACGAATCAAAACCAAGATAAGATATAACTAGTAAGGAACCATTTCGAGCATTGCGAAGAGGTTTATGCCTCATCATGCGTAAACAACTCTTGAACCTAAATGGTGAATCTTTGTACTACATAGACCGCGGGATTAATGTTTCGAGTTTTGTAACTTAAGACATAGGTTTCAATAGGCAT
This sequence comes from Adansonia gregorii, assembly GCA_038382025.1. NCBI lineage: Eukaryota > Viridiplantae > Streptophyta > Magnoliopsida > Malvales > Malvaceae > Adansonia > Adansonia gregorii. The sequence continues at coordinate 14,589 of JBBYHO010524040.1, read as the reverse complement.
CTGACCATGCCTAGCCCAAAATGATCAGTGGCAACTCCAAGCGTTGGCCATTTTGTGATGGTCATCTGAGACCAATAAAATGAGCGATTCATCTTATGGTCCCCTTCACAGTATCATAAGTTGAGAATCTATATTTTTTCATTCTCATCATGTCACGAAGGAAAAGTCTCGATCAAGAAGACATTTCTAGGTGAGAAAAATATTTTAAGTCGTATACACCTATAGATCTATGAAGACCTACCCTGGGCCATGTTGCCATAGCTTGGTGACTCCACAGGGGACCATATAGCGAGTTAAGCGAGTAACTAGTTGTGTCCTACTAGGTTCTTTGTTGCTTTGATCTTCAATCATTATTTAACTATGGCCATTTTTCATTTTGTCAACTAATATTTTGTTTGACATGATTGTCAGGATTGTCTTATTTTCAAATAATCTTTAGTTTAATAAAAATGGTAATACGAGAGTAAACAAAAAGGTTTGATTGTTTTCTCGTCACACACTACGCATTTGCATATGGATTAGAGCCCGTCAAACTCTATTGCGAGGTTATAAACTAATCATTAGGAGGAACTGAGCTATCGGCCTTTATGAGTAACCCTCCACATAGGCATAGCAATAACTTTCCAATTGTAAATTACCTATGTCTCTCATGAGTAACCCTCCGCATTTGCATGGAGAAATACATCCATCGGATTAAACCCGTTCTGCCAAACCGACGACTAGCTTAGGATTAGGGTGCCTTGACTGTCCTTATCAGATGGAAGAGTAATGTGAATGCCTATTTAGGCGTCAACCTAAACCTCATATAATAAGCCCAACGAGCTAAACCATGGAAAACCATATCGGAGCACTACTAGAATACTTGGAGAATAAGGTCACTTGGGGAAACATTCCTAACCTTTACCCTTAATTACCATAATTATGTAGGTGACAATGAGTATGCAATTGTCACCTGTATCTACATTTTTATCGTTCATCAAGGTATGCCATCGTGCCATCCGAATGATGGCTAATCTTTGTCTAAATAAGTTACAGTGAGCAAAAAAATCATCATTCATAATGTCTTATGCTACTAGTGGTGATAAATGAATATTACTGCTGGTTGGTTATTTTTCTATCAAAATAAGATATCGTATCACCTCATGAAAGGCAGATCGTATCCTGACATGTTGAAATGCTATCCTTTTCTTGTCTCACCACCTTGGTTGAGACATGTTACGAATATTTTGTTCTGATGTTCCTAAATTCTTTATTTCTTTACATTTGTCTCTTATATGTTCCACAAATTTATTTTCCCTTTTTTCATGTTTTGGTGTGCATCATCTCATCAAAACTATCAAGGCTATCATCATTTTAGGATAATTATTCTGGTTCGGTGTTCAGCAAAGGGCACCATTTATGGAGCAATAGCTTATCTCCACTATCAAGTCCTTTGAAAATGTTAGAACATGGTTAAAAGATCACCAATGTCAAGATGGGGATATCCTAAAGCCCAACTACATCTCAAAAATGCATGAAAGGGTCAAGATCGATTTCTATCAGAATGATTATTGGGAATTCAAGCATATTTTGGACAGTTGGGATAACAACAAGAAAAAAGCCTTCACTATAAAACACAGCAATATAGCCCTCTTGCTTTGAGTTCAATTGGATGATGGCTTCTTACGAGTAGCAACACAGGTCTAGAATCTAGCCTACCGATGTTTCACCTTTAATTAATAAGATTTAGTCCTTTCAATTAATCAATACATAGGCTCAACATAGAAAGGGCTAAGTCTAACTAGATTTATTGTAAAGCATTATTGCCTCCTTAATTGAAGAAAAGTTTGGAGCAAATTCTTAGAGCCATAGAAGCATGGGTTGATAGTCATGTCAAAGTAAAAGAGAACAGCGAATGCATCTTTTACGCTAGCTTGAAAGAGGCCATGGTAAATCTTTTTAAGTTCAAGATTTTTATGCTCTGGCAATCTACGGGCTCTTCCGGAAGACTTTAGGTTATGTAGAGGTGGCAATCACAGATTTTTTTTTGGCCTATGCTACGGCATCAACCTTGCTTCTACCATCATCATTGAAACCATTTACGCCCTCAATTTTTGTAAAGAACAGGAACATGAAGGTTTTGGAGTGTACCCCATTGCTTTAAATATGGCTCATACTTCATCTCTATGTTAGGGAGGAAAAAAAAGCATTAGGAGAGCCCTATGTTGTTCCCTCAGTCAATTGTGTGCATATATGAAGACTATACTTGTGTACCACTCCTAGGATTAGAAGAAAATACCAGTTATGCTCTTCTATTGTTATTGCATCATTTCTAGTGCTAGTAATTCATCCTGTTCTTTGAAGACTTAAGACATTAGGATCTAGAATACGGAGAGCCTAATTATAAAGCAAAAGTCCAATTAGCTTTCCAAGCCTAGAAGAAGGTCCATTGTATGGAAAGATACTAGAGAAGAAGCCTCAGCATGCTTGGTTATGAAGAATTGAGACTCTGCCACATCAATGATCTATTGCCATCACCCAACTCTGGGATACTGTAAATCCCAATAAATGAACTGCCTTCTAAGATCGAGATACTTAAAAGAGAGTTCGAGTGAGAAAAGTCATCCTTTACGACAGAAATCTTTCAACTTAAGGAGGAAAAAGGCTAGCTAGAGATGCATATCTATCTTAGAAGTAGTGAAATGGATCAAGTTGTTAAAGAAAATGATCCTTCAAATATGACCTTGAAAGTGTAACTAAGGATATGTGACACTCCAAAAAGCTAACAAGTCCTGACATATTGGCAAGACATCAGTTGAATGGAAAGCAAAAGTTGCCACTCTTAATCACGAGTTGAATCAATAAAATAAGAAAGTCAGAACCAGCAAAGAAAAGTTCACAAAGGCACGTGCTATTGTTTCCACCTACCAATGGAGAAACCAAAGACTCAAGGCCCAAGTACAAGATGCGAGAGCTTCCAAGGTTGAAAATAAGCCCTCACTCATAGAATCTAGGAGTTAGAGTAGTCTCTCCAGGTTTATCAGGGTCATATCAATGAGCTAACAAGGGTTTTCAAGTAACACAAATTAGAGTGGCAAGTGACAATCGACTAAGCACGTCTGAGTTACCAAATGCAGCATCAGCACTTCACTAAACAAGTTCGAATAGCTCAACAAGAGGTGGACGACATGATTGAAGTAGCTCATCCATAAGGTGAGACATCATACTATTAAAGATCATGAGCAACAACTTCTATGTTTTCTTAATCGTGTGATTACATATTGTAATCACGTTAGATACTTTCAAACGTAATCATGTCAAAAAAAGAAAAACCCTTTTGTGAATCTATGAATGATGTTATTGATGAAGCTGTTCCAAGAATCAGTTATGCCTAATGCAAATGCACATTTGATTTCATTATTTTTCATTACACTTGCATCAATCATTCATTATCATAACTTGTCATGGCATCATAAATACTCATTAATAAATAAATTTTTAAATAAAAGTCTAATACAGGAATTGGACTATAAAAGTGTAAAGGATTCCAAGATCAATCAAGAACATAGAACCTTACACCATGCACCGCTATAACACACGATTCTGTAAGCAAATCATGGAAAGTGATCATAAAGCTTGTATTAAATGACTTGAGCTAATGGTTAAGGAATCACAAGACTAGATGCTTCCTTAGCAATATAGAATGCAAAATCAAAATTCAAAACTTATGGAACTAATGGCCGCCTCTATCAAAGAAAAAGGGCAAGCCAACACTGCTGAATATAGGTAATGATCCTTCTAACGCTGAAAATCCCCCTACCAACAATCTAGAACCTACCCAAAGGGAAACTAGATAAGAACAATGGCTCACTCCTACACCTGCTGCTCAGGCTCCTCTAATCATCTACCTAAATCCCATTGCAGTAGGTTAATTCATTCCCAGTACTCAAAGGGTTAACTCAAGAGTTTTATCGACAAATCTAATAACCTTTGACCATAAGGAACTAGAGAAAATAGAAGGTCAAAAGCCCACCATGATTTTAGAAGAGGTGAACAAATTCCATCTACTGGAAAAATGACTCTAAGCTATCAAGGGGAGTGATAAGTTTAAACCTCTTGATGCACAATCACTATTTTTGGTGTCCAACCTTATTATTCCCCCGAAGTTCAAAGTCTTAGAGTTTGAGAACCGCCGACCCTTCCATCCATGTCTGAATGTACCTGTGAAAGATTACTAGTTTTAAGAAAGATGAAAAGCTCCTCATCAATTGCTTCTAGCAGAGCTTCACTAGGGTAGTAGCTTGGTGGTATATCAAGCTAGATAATGTAAATATCCTATTATGGGCTGACTTAGGTAAGGCCTTTTTAAATCAATACTAGCATGTGTTAGAGTGGGCACCGAATCGACTTTCCCTGATGAATTTTAGGAAGAGATGCACTAAAAGTTTCAGGCAATACACCCAAAAGTAGAGAGAAGAAGAAGCCCTACTCTAGCCTCTCTTTACAAAAAAAAGATGACAGTCACATTCATTCACACCATACCTATTCCTTATTACGATAATCTCATAAGGAATGCCACAAAGATATTCGTAGACTTAGTTTTCTTCAAAGAACTGATAGATGCTACCATTAAGAGTGGTAGAATGCTTATCAGGGAAATAGCTAGATTGAGTAAGAAGGCCATTGCTTATAGGAAGAAGAAATGAGAGGCTAATTGCATAAATTATGTTAACTCATCTCAGCTAAGACAACGTCAAGTACCTAACCCTAGCTACTCAAGCACACCACATTCTCCCTCCATCATAATATCCCTGCAGCTAATTCATGCTATAACCTATAACCTATCATTTGAATTCCTCTCAAACCTACCACAAAGTTACTCTCTGTAAGTCCACCAAAATACCCATTGAACAACCAATAATGCACCTAGTAATTAAGGTCTGAATCAATAAAGGTAGTACTTTGATCCTATCCCTATGACCTATAAGGAGCTCTACTAAACTTTGCTCCAAAATCACTTAGTGGCTCTGATCTATGACACAGAAAAAAAGTCACCATACGCACAATGGCACAACCCTAATGCCCATTGTGAAAACGATGCTGTGGTCATAGGGTATGACATCAAGAATTGCATATCTTTCCAGCAAAATGTGCAAAATCTGATTAGACTCAAAAGTTTTGCAGTTCGGGATAAGTTAGGGACCAAATATTATTGCCAATCCTTTACCAAACTCGACAGAGCTAGCTATAAATATGATCGATATTAAAAATAAATATGTAGTTAAGGTAACCATACAGGATGTAAGGATGACAATGTTCTTAGTCTGGCAGGCATTGATTCGGTCAGGTTGCTTAACAAAATAGAAAAATTGGAAGAAAATCCTATCAACTTCTATAACTTCACATAGTTGTAGGTTATACCTTACAAACATGCAAGGAGTTTAGGTCCACGATTCAAAGAATGATGAATGAAGGCCAGATATAATTCTATCAGGCAATCTATTAACATGATAGGGGACAAAACCATACAGCCACCTTATGACAGAATCGACCCCTTATTCTTTATCGCAAGTCAAGTTCTAAGGTCAGTTTTTTAGTACCTGTAGCAATGTTAGTTGTAGAGGTACCTAAACCATTCCCATATGAAAGCAATAAAGCTATCCGATGGAAATACAAGAATTAGGTAGTGACGATCGGAGAACTAACCTTCGTAACTGATGCAATGGAACTATCAGGAGTTAGTCACTTAACTCATAGTGATAGGTGTTACGCTCCCCTAAAAAAAGAAGGTTGATGCATCTCCAAGCATCAATACCACTCCAGTCCAAGCAAAGAATTTTGAGCCCGAGAAAGTTATGGAAAAAGTGAATGAAAAAGAAGCCACTAAGTTTCTCAAGTCCATCAAGCACAATGAATACTGCATTATAGACCAGTTAAGCAAACAACCCACCAAGATTTCTATGCTATCTCTATTCCTTAATTCAAAGGTCCAATGAAATGCATTACTAAAAGCGTTATAAACGAAGCATATATGCCACCGAACATCTTCAAGGATAAATTGGTTCGGCTAGTGAACAACATCACAGTTGATAATTATATGTTCTTCACTGATGATGAGATCCAACCCAGAGGCAAAGGCAATTATAAAGCTCTACATATCATTACCCATCGCAAGGGATGTATTATGCCCAAATTACTTATAGATAATGGGTCAGCCCTTAATGTCATACCCATGACTATATTGAGCAAACTCCCTATCGATCAGTCCAACATCAATAATAACCATACCATAGTTCGAGCTTTTGATGGAACATGTTGTGGAGTAACTGGAAATATCACAATTAAGCTTTGGATAGGCCTATGTACATATAAATTTGACTTTCAAGTTAGGGATATTAATGCATCTTACAATTTCTTATTAAGAAGGCCACGGATATATTCCGTCAGGGTTATCCTATTCTCTCTCCATCAAAAGCTCAAATTTATGATAAATGGTAAAGTAGTCACTATCAGGGCTAAAAAAATGATCGTCACTACTTTCACTAAAGATATGTATGTAGAGCCTAATGAAGATGCAATAATTCATCATTCCAATCCCTTAAGTTTATCAATGCAACATTTATGGGAGAAGGATTTCTAATAGTTGAACACCACCTATCAAAGAGTACCTGCTCGGGTTTAAAAATGACTGTTGGCAAAGGTTTATGTGTTGGAAAAGGGCTTAGGAAGAATCTATAAGGGATGGCCTGAGCTTTGTAGTTCACCACTTAAGTCAACAAAAGGGGCTTAAGATTTAAAGCTAAGGCATAATCAAGAAGACAACAAGAAAAGAGGATCTGCAACTAAGAGATGACATGATCATTGGGTTAAGAGGGGAAATCAAAGCCAATAATGTTCCCGTCTTTCCATAAGATGTTTTGTTTGAGAGGATAAATTGATTTAAGCCAACCAGAAGAGCAAAATGTCTTAGTCATCCTAAACAAAGCCTTCTACTACCTCAATCTCCAAGATACTTAGCCATATAATTTGTGTTCTTCCATCAAGACCTGATTTTGATAAAGAGGTCATGACGGAAGCCTCTGCACTTTTCCTATCCTTTTTATGTAATGTCAAGAAATGAAAACCTACCTGGCCTTGCCTAAAGGTAGGTAGGTGTCCTATGTAAGGGGCATTTTTATCAAATATCATTGATGAAATGACTTTTGCATATATCATTCCATATTGCGTGCCTACATCACTTTTTAATCTCTTTGTCTCAATTACCCTTTTGCTTCTATTCTTATTTGAATCCCTATGTTATGTGTGTGCCATTTGCAATGTTTATTTCTTCACCCTCTCAAGTGTCCTACTGATAGTGACATGGATGTGTCTGATAGGTCTTTAAAGATCAATTTTGAACAGTCAATTTATGCTAATGAAGTTAATCCTAAAAAAATTTTTGACGAAAGCTCTACACCACTAGACCTCTTATGATTAGTTGAGCAAGATGAGAAGTAGATCATGCCTCATGAAGACCTAATGGTAGTAATAATTTGGGTACTCAAAAGGATCGAATGAAGGTTAAAATTAAAACCTCTATAAGTTAATGACTAGGAACAAGCTGATAGAATTACTCCTGGAATATCAAGATGTATTCGCTTGGTCATATCAAGACATGCTAGGATTGGACACTGATATAGTGGACCACAAGCTTCCCATCAAGCCCGGATGCAAATTTATTAGATTAAAGTTAAAGAGGATAAAGTCAAAAATGCTCCTCAAAATTAGAAAAAAAGTCAAGAAGTAGTTTGATGTAGGGTTTATCGAAGTATCCAAGTATCCAAAATGAGTTGCCAATATAGTCCCAGTCCCAAAGAAATATGGTAAAGTGAATGTGCATTGGTTACCAAGATCTAAATCGAGCTAGTCCCAAAGATAACTTCCCATTATGCAATATTAACACTTTGGTAGACAACATGGCTAAGAATTCTCTTTTCTCTTTCATGGATGGATTCTCGAGCTACAATCAGACCAATATGGCACCTGAAGACATGGAAAAAATAACTTTCATAACCATGTAGAGGAATTTCGCTATAATGTCATGTTTTTCAGACTTAAAAATGCTAGGGCAACATATCAACGGGCCATGGTAGCCCTGTTCCATGACATGATCCATAAAGAAATTGAAGTCTACGTGGATGACATGATTGCCAAGTCAACGAAAAAGGCTGATCATGTCATAGACCTTTAAAAGCTTTTTGAACGGCTACAAAAATTTCAACACAAATTAAATCCTGCCAAATATACCTTCAGAGTCACTTCGAGCAAGCTTCCAAGCTTTATAGTCAGCAAAAAATGGATTGAAGCTGACCCAAACAAAGTCAAAGCCATTCAAGATATGCCACCACCTCAAACCCAAAATAAAGTAAAAAGCTTTCTGGGGAGATTGAACTATTGTTAGATTTATATCCCAGCTCACTGACAAATATGACCCTATCTTTTGGCTCTTTCATAAACAAAATCCAAGAGAGTGGAATGAGGCATGTCAAAAAGCCTTTGATAAAGTCAAACATTACCTGTCGAGCCTGCCAGTGTTGGTACTACCAGTGCCTAGTCGACCTTTAATCATTTACTTGGCAATCTTCGATAAGTCTATGGGTTGTGTATTTGGGTAGCATGATGAGTTAGGAAAGAAGGAAAAAGCAATCTACTACTTAACCAAAAGTTCACAAAATGCGAGTGCAACAACTCCACAATCAAGAAGTTGTGTTGTACTTTGGTGTGGACAGCTAAGAGACTCAGGCAATACATGCTATATCATACCACATGGTTGATTGTAAGGCTTGATCCTATCAAGTATCTATGTGAAGCCCTGCATTATCAAGAAGGTTAGCAAGATGGCAAGTCTTGCTTTTTGAATATGACATGGCCTATGTCAGTCACTAGGCCATCAAGACCAGTACGATATAAAATTTTTTGGCAAGTCGAGGGGCAGATGATTATGAACCTTTAAGTTTTGACTTCTCAGATGAAGATCTAATATGCATTTATGAAGATCAAAATGTCTCTAACAAAGATTGATCTTGGAAGATGTATTTTGATAGAGCATAAAATGCTTTAGGATATGGAATTGGGGCAATATTATGTCACCTAATGGAAGTCATTATCCATTCATAGCAAGGCCAAGCTTCGACTATGCAAATAATATTATAGAATATGAAGCTTGTGTCATAGGGCTTTAAGTAGCCATTAAGAAGAACGTTAAGACATTATAAGTATTCAGTGATTCAGCCTTAGTCATCTACCAATTGAAAGGGGAATGGCAAACTTGCGACACCAAGCTAATGCGGTATGGGAAGCTGATAGCAGAACTCAAGAAAAAAATATAATGATAATAGTTTTCGACGCTTACCTCAAGAAGATAACCAAATAACCGATGCTTTGGCTACTTTGTCATCCATGTTTAAACTCAACCAAGAGTCAGACGTTGCTTCCATCCAGATGAGCATCTACATAGCTCTGGTTCATTATCAAAGCATTGAAAAAAAAAGGATGGCTTACTGAGGTACTGCAACATCCTTCGCTACATCAAGGATCAATAATACCCCAAACAAGTAACCGAGACTAATAAAAAAACTATTAGAAGGCTAGCTATGGGATTTGTTCTTAATGGAAAAGTCTTATACAAGAGGAGTCATGATCAAGTATTACTTAGATGCATCGACGCTCATTAAGCCAAAAAGATCTTAGAAGAAGTTCATGAAGGAATTTATAGCACGCATGCTAATGGGCATTGGATGGCCAAGCAGATCTTGAGAGCGAGCTCGAAAGAGACTGCATCAATTACACTTGAAAATGCCATAAGTGTCAAATCTATACGGACAAGATCAATGTCCTTCTAGTACCACTTCATATCATGATAGCCCCAAAACCCTTCTTCACGTGGGGCATGGATGTGATCGGGCCAATCTAGCATCATTTTAGCTTGGTAGCAATCAACTATTTCACCAAATAGGTAGAGGCTGCCTCATATGCTAATGCCACTAGATCGACTAGCTGCAAGTTTGCCAAATGGGATATCATTTGTAGATATGGCCTCTCGAACCAAATCATCATAGATAATGCAAGTAACTTAAACAATAAAATCATGTAAGTAGTCTGCTTATAGTTCAAGATCCAACATCACAATTCTGTCCCTTATCATCGAAAGATTAATGGGGCAATCGAGGTGGCCAAAAAAAATATCAAAAAAATAGTTGAGAAAATGGCTGAGACATATAAAGACTGGCGTGGGAACCTATCATTTCCACCTCATGCTAATCAGATCTCAGTTTGCACTTCCTTGAGTGCTACCCTATTATCCATTGTCTATGTAATGGAAGTTGTATTGCCTATCGAAGTTAAGATCCATTCTCTCAAAGTCTTGATGGAAACCAAACTTGAAAATGCTAAATGGGTCAAGAACAGATATGACTAGCTCAACCTCATCAAGGAAAAATGCATGAAAGCCATCTACCATGGTTAAATGTATCAAAGATGCATAATCCAAGCCCATGACAAAAAGATGCACCTACAACAATTTCACCCAGGTGAATTGGTATTAAAAAAGATCCTCCCAATTAACAAAGATGCATGGGGCAAGTTGACCTCTAATTTAGAAGAATTGTATGTTGTGAAGCAAGTTTTCTCTAGAAGGACCTAATCTTGTTAGAAATAGATGGCAATGCCTTGCCGAATCTAGTTAACTCAGATTCTGTTAAGAAATATTACACGTAGAGGGCTAAAACCTAAAAAAGCATCTTAAAAAAAAAGAAAACAAAAAAAGGGTCCAGATGAAAATCCAAAAAAGGCATCTGGGTAACCAACCCGACTACAGTTGAAAACCCGCAAGGGTAACTTAAGAAGATCAATTTTGATGGGGCATAAACTGAGATCATTAATAGAACAAAGCGATGCAATCCTAGGGATCTTTCAAAGATTTGCTTATAATAGTCACATTCATTGCTTAAAAAAGTTCCTAGAAAACACCTAAAGAACATTCATGTTGTTATAGTCAAAGGCATCTTCTACCCAAAAGATCATTCTTCTTACCACCGAATCATTTGTTTGTCAAATAGTATGCCAAGTTGTATCTCTTTTTTGTCATGAATAAATATTACCTTGTTTCTTTTAACCCTTGTGCAATTCACATTGCTCTTATCATTTAATTGATAATATTTGATAATCAACTAAAATATACATTAGGACATCTCGATATTATGTAAAAAAATGAAAAGAATAAAGAGCTCTACTCACACCCTGATTGTCAAGATCATGCACTTTTTACGTCCAAACACTCGCTTGGCATGACCATACACCAAACCATATTTGGCTTTTAGAAGCCACATCTTAAGAAAAACCATTTTAAACTAAGCAATTATCAACCCATGCGTTCTATCATAATCCTACGGAAACCAGAGACATTAACTTAATCAATCAAACAGTTTTCAAATTATTGATAATGCCTTTCAATTGTCAGAAAAATGATTGGGCCTTCTGAATCAGAAAAAGCAATAATCTAAATTCTTGAGAATAGATTTTTTATTGTATCTTCAGTGGCGCTAGCACAACCTACAATCCCCAGCAGCATTAGGAAAATTCCTGTCCATAGTTGCAATAGAACTGAATTGCCATCCCTGTGAGAGTTTGAATGACGTACAAGAAAAACTATGGCCATCTCTCATATTAGACTTCACATCATGTAATCATGATAGCATTCCATATCATGCATTCATAATACCATCACACATCATGATTTTTGCAAAGTTACTTCAAGCCAGGTTCACCAAACCTTCAAGGATTCCTTGGTGAGAACTCTAAGCTTTATGAACCAAATGTTATTTAGAAGACATCTATCAAGAAACTTTTTTAAAACCACACAAGTTAGTGGTAACAAACTTGCCTGCAAACAACCAGATGCTAAGCCTATAAGTCAGTGGCACCTCTTCAAAGCCTATAAATTAGTAGAACATTTCCAAAAGCCCATAAGTCAGTGGCACCCTTTTCAAAGCCCACAAGTAGTAGCACCCTTTTCAAAGCCCATAAGTCAATGGCACTTCTTCAAAGTCCACAAACTAATGGAACTTTTCTAAAAGCCCATAAGTTGGTGGCACTATTTTTAAAGCCCATAAGTCAGTGGCACCTTTTCATAGCCCATAAGTTAGTGGCACTTTTTCAAATCTCACACAAGCTAGCGGCACCCATGCATGAGTCAAAGCCATACAAGCTGGTGGCACCTAAGTCTAAGTCAAATCTTGTATAAGCTGGTGGCACCTGAATCAAATGAGCTAGTGGTACCTAAGTTTAAGTCAAAGTTCGCACAAGCTGGTGGCACCCATATCAAAAATCTATGTTACTCTGCATTTGCTAAAGGGTTCAAACCTTAGAAAACCTAACACTCTAGTAGGGAGGGCAAACCCTACAAAATTCACTTAGGCTTCTATCAGGATTACTGCTAATACACTACATTTATCATAGCGAAGTATTAATTACAATTTATTTCTTTGTTGGTGTTCTGGGGAGCGTCATTCCACCTTAAACAAAATATTGTTTATTTATCTTTGCTTTGTTATTGATTCTCAATAATGATAATAAAGAGGCAACTATAGACATCTTATTTTACCTAGGTTAAATTTTTTTTAACAGCCTGGGATATGGACGTGAGAGAGGGTAATGCTTGACAAGCAATGTGTTACCCAACAAAAAAGTATTTTTGAGGAGGTCAAGAAAGCATATGGATCATATCAAAGATAAATGCAAAGATGTGCCATCAAAGGACATAGTTTAAGGTGTCTGGGGATCAAAATATATGAGAAAATTCATAATTTTGCTTTGATGTATCTATACATGGTTTTCATGTATCGATATAATGCTCCAATGATCCAAACATTTGAAATGTCCCCATTTATATTGATACAACATGTAAATGTATCAATACATGAGCTTATGTATAAATACAAGAGCTCATGTATCGATACTAGGCCATGCCAAGACCAAAACATGCATTCTATAAAAAAATGTATTGATACATATCAACATTATCGATACAATAAAGCATTAAATCAATACAATGGTTCATAGCATCGATACAATGTTCATTGTATCGATGCACTCCAGGATCTAGCAATTTTTTACTCATCCACTATTGATCCAAAACTCAATTTTATTTGTACCGAAAAGATCAAAACCTATATCAAATTATGAATTTAGACTTTTGAATTAATTAAAATATTTTTAAAGTCTAAATTAGATCAAAAAGGTCAATGTCACATGATCACCCTACTCTTCTCTATTGTTAACCAAGATCATCAGCCATCCTATTTATTGGAAAATCCTTTCATCATTTAAACCAGCCACCCTATGTCTATCACATTGGTAGCAAGTTGCTCCCCACAGCCACTCTACAGCCATCAAACTGACATCATTTTGTCCCCTTTGAGAAATAACAAAAAAACCTCCAATTTGGCTCCAAAATATTGGTATAAATAGACCATTTATATCTCAACTGAGATTTTGGGAGATTTTAGCTTATTTTTAGCTTCCAAAACACATTCACACATTAAAAAAACCAAATCCTATAGCTCTTCACTCAACACCTAAAAACAACCTTAAAACACTTACTCTTAATCACTACACATTCTCAAAATCACCTTTATCCATACCAAAGCCAAAACCTTATTTTTTTTATCTCTTTTTCTTGTTTATTAACAACTAGGAAAAAAATAAATTCAAGCCATCTCTGCTACTCTAACTATTTAGCCAAAAATTAAAGTTTTATTAGTATAACTTCTTACTCTATCACTTTTACCTTTTGTTTTTCAACATCTTCATCATTTTAGTGAGCTCTCTATGTTTCCATCACCCTCTTAGGATTCTTATGCATTATTGTGGCTTTTGGTTGTGGTAGTTTAGGATTTGAATGTCTTAACGCCCCTTTATTGTGCAAAATGCTTCATTTCATCCTTATTATTTTGATAGCTCTTACTCATGCATATTATGCCATATCCATGCATCTTGTTATATGTATGAATCCTTAACCTAACAATGTCAAGCATATTTAAACATTAGCTTGCATGTTGTCATAAAACCATTGTCATTTTCAACACCCATAACATTTTTTTGTCAAAGTGCATAACATTTTCTTTGTTAGGACCATTGGTAAATTTAGTATCCCCATTCATGTTATGTGCTATCCCCTTGTATGTTTGTTGCCTTTTTTTTTGTCAAAGTGCATGTTTGATGGCTGTAAAAAAAATTAATTTAAAAACCTCCCTAAGCCAAGCATGGTAACCTCAACCAATAAGGACTAGCATAAACTTAGCATTTTCTTTAAAGTTAACTAAAAAATATTAGGGAAGATGAAGTTTTCTAGATCTATAATCCTGACTAGATAAGCTCAAAACTTTTGATTTTCCAAAAAAAATGGTCTTGCACTTGTTCCCTAAATGTTTGTGCCTTATTTTTTTAGTCAAATCTTGAGTGGCATGATTAATAGGTTGTTTCATCATTACAAATTACTCTAGGGCTGTGCAACTGAGTTTGTGATGCTCATGCCACTCTTTCCCTTCAGTCATGGATGTTCAAATGTCGATG
>JBBYHO010524039.1:60366-130763 GCA_038382025.1 Adansonia gregorii | reverse complement strand
AAATAAAAGCACAAACTACTCGTACATAAATATATTTATTATTTAATTAAACACTAATATTAAATAATAAATATTTTACATGACCCAAAAAATCTAAAAAATCACTAAAAGATTAAAAATCATAAACTATTTGGGTTTAGAAAAGTCAAGAGCAAAAGAGCCACAGAATAGTGGTTCACGCACCACATGCGCCACCCTGTGTGTGTTGGCTTTGTCCCAGCCTCTTTTCTTTCTTTAGTCGAGGCGAACATGACCCAACTGGATTTTTTTGACTTGTTCGAGTCCATTACTTATTTTTGGTAGCCTTTTTCTATTTTTGAACCTTATTTGATGCAGTTAACATCAAAAAAACATGATTTAGCATGAAATCCACAAAGCCCATGCATCAATTCTTTATCAAAATCACGAAAATCATTGTCAAACAATCAAAATTTTATGATTTTTACAAGACTTGATTTCAATATATCATAAATTTTCTCATTTTAATATCTTTTTCTTTAATCTTAGGGTTCAATAACATAAACAGATGCTGAATATATTAAAACCCTATATCAATTTTGGTTTTGCAAGAATTAAGGAAGAATTTCATGATGAAATTTTAATAGACATAATATATAAGCAAATTCATGATACATACATGAAATATGTTTTGATACATAAAACAAATAATGAAATTAATCATAGCATATTAAAAATTCAGGTTCAAGTTTTTACTATGTTTATTATAACTCGTTCATCCCTAATACAAATTATTTAATCATTTATGCAAAAACAATATATGCATGAAAAAAATTCGTTTTTAACAAATCTTACTGAATGATATGAAGAATAAGGCTAGAAAGCCTGGCTTTGCTACCAAATTTAAGATTTAAATTAAGAATGTACATCTGGCCATTGTTGATCAAGAATGCAACCTCGCTCCAGGTACATGAAGATGAACACCTCATATAAGCCTTTTAGCCTTTTTTTTGATAATTATCTTCTGATAGTGCACGGGCAATTTATATAGACTAGACTAGAGACCTATACTAGAAAACTAATTAAAGTTGTATCCTACTATCAATGAGTCTATATTCTAACTGAAGTAGAGTATAACTCTTACCATTAGAGTAGTTAATCTGAATAGGATTTACTAGAAAATATAACTTTAATATTAATTAAAATATTTATCTTGGTCCATTTAATTATCATGTGAGTCACATAAAGTCCAACAATTTAATCACTAGTGATATTAAATTATAGTATTTGGTATGATAGAATAAATCATTAGTGATTTTAAATCACTATGTTTAATATTCCAAAAAAATATTATTTTAACATATAACACAAAAAATAACTTTATTGTTAGCGATAAGATTATTTAATGAAAGTGATAATTTCAATTTTTATAGAATAAAGAATTTGTAAAATAATAATTTATTGTTTTATAGAAAATTATGAGGTTAGAATTAATATTGATGAGTATAATTCAAAGTCTTAATACATTTACATTTAATGGTTACATGGATTGTGTTATATAACATGATGAAAAGTGGAGATTTCTTTGTAAAAATTAAAATTTGCAGAGAAATATATTTTGGTGGGCATCACTTCAAGGTTAAATTCGTCTTAATACAGTTTAAACATCATTTTCCCTAAGTGATTATACTTTTTTTCCCTTTTGAACGAATTTAGATCACCCCACGATCGATTGATCTAATCACTTTCGGTGATTTAAGATCACTGACATGTAGGATTCCCTAGTTACTACCAAACATGGTGATCTAATTATAATAATTAAATCACCCTTTATTTTAAAGAGATCACCTCACACTAAACACCACCTAAGTGTTTAAGTTATAACAATTAGTGGAGTAAGTAGTTGATATACGCTCATACACTATATTTAAGTTAAACACCAAAAGAATAAAAGGATTAGAATTCATATGATGAAAGGAGCTTTAATGGTATTATTTAGATCCAAGTTTAGGAATTAAGGTGAAGTTAGTGAAATCTTAAGGCTAAGCAGCAAATCATGAAATAAATGTAAGAATTTTGTGTCCCATATGGTTTTTGATGGCTTGAAAATGTTAAAATGTTAAAATTATATTATTTAATTTATTAAAGAGTTATTTTTGAATAATAATATCCATTTGAGTAGTAATATATATTTTAATAGATACCTTTTAGGTAATAAAAAGACATGACAGTTAAAAAGTCATTCCTATTTGAATAGTTATATCTAATAAATATCCATCAGGTAATGTAAAGACATGACTTTTTGTATTTGACATGTGTCATAAAGAGAAGCGTTTGATGAAAGTACCTTTTAATTTTCTACATATATCTGGGATGGAGTCCTTACTTTACCCATAGTATAAGTACATTATTTTCATCATAGTTATGCTATAAAGAAAAGGGTCAAGAGGGAAAAATCAACATTTTACTATTTTTAAGAGGTTTTTTCTTCATTTATATCCATGGAGAACAATATTTTCCTTTACAAAATATCTGAAAAGCATGAAGTTCTAAGATTATGGGATTACTGATTATTTATTCTTACATGTGCGAATTAGGCTTAAAATAAGAATGATAGAATATACCATTCTAGTAATAAAAAAAAGATACTAATTTCCTATATAGGATTAATAGAAGTTGCTATTACACCTCTAACTAGATTAGGATTATAAAATTAAATATCGATTCATTTTAGAGATTATAGACATAATAATTCAAATATTGAATATAGTAAATCAATTTTGTGTGAAGGATAAATATTTTTAATTATTGTTCAAATTATACTATATCTTTAAAATATCAACAATAAATGAATGTTAGTTCCAAACACAAGGATTTTACATGTTAGAAAGATCTCACAATTAGGAATAGTATGTAGCAAATATTAAAAAATAATGAATACTAAATGTCCAAATGTTAGATTATTAGAGTAATCTAAAGGAAGAAACAATATTACGAAATACATAAAAATAAAAATTAAGGAGTATGTAAACTAGTTAAATGATCTAACATAAAACTCTTAGATAAATAGATGTTATAACCTGCACCTAAACCTCTTTGATCTAACGAAATTGCAAGAATATAATATGAAAAATAGATGTATAAAAATAAAAGTTAATCAAGATAGAATGGAAAATGTTAATTAAGTATTTTAGAATTAGAAAGTGGTAATAGAGCTTTTATGGAACTCCATCTAGGACATTAACCTTCATAATACTTGATAACATATCAAACATAAAATGTCATACTATAAGATAATCAATAGAATCAATGGTAAAGCCAAAAATATTATTGAGGAGAAGGCGGAGCTAATCCATCAGTTTGAATTGGGTTAGGTCTCAAACAAATAAAAATTTTACTCTATAGGCTTGGACCGACTTGGCTTCTGAACAATAGCATTAAAGCATTAAATTTAAATATTACATATGATATTTAAATTGCTAACTATGTATAAATTTCTTATAAATGAAATAAAATTTTTTAATTTTTTAATATTATAATTTATGTTGCATATGAAAAAATTAATAAAAATTAGTCTCAATGTTAAAAAAAAGTCAAATTAAAATATGTAAAATTGTTTCATATTACAAAAGAAGAACACAAGAATACATATACTTAGAAAAAGTAAAGTAAGTTAAATGCACTGTTGTATAGGATATTGGAATGATTTAACTTTCTTTATTTGTTTTTTTTTTCTTATAAGCTTAAAATGAAAAAGTTAACATAATAATTAATGTAAATGTACCTATTTGATTGATAAAACAATGCAAATAAAGAGAATTAGGCATGAAATAACAAGAGGGTTCATGTGTTACCAAATGAGTTAAATTAATTTTTTTAGGGAACCAAGTAAAATTTTACCTTATTTTTAAGTAATGGTATAAAAACATTATGAAATCTTAAAAATTTGGGGAGGCCAATTGAAAATTTTTAATGGGTTAAATATAAAATTACCTTGTTTTAGAAAACAACCTAAAGAATTGTAAAACCTTAAAAAAATTTAGAGAGGGCAAGGTATCACGAGCTGTACTAATTAGCCTAGGCCCAAAGACACAAGTTACATGGAACAACTTAGCCTACTAAGATAAGCCCAATCCTTGGAGAATTCTAAAAGGCCCAATTTCTACAAACTTGTAAATACAATTAAAAACAACTACTCTAGCTTATTTAAAACTATATAAAGTTTTAGTTACTAAAGTTTAAATTTATTTAGGATTCTAGATTTTATAGATAATTGTCAATCCCATTCGTCCATTAGATTTAATCTGAGTTTTTGATGTATGGGGAGTTCAACTATAAATAGAGGCCCCCGGCTTCATTTATATCATCAAACACTTGAGAAATACATTTAGGCATTCCTCTCCATTCCCTTTGTGCTTTTTTTTCCTACTTTAATTCTCTAAACTTTAGTTTCAGTGCCTTTGGGGAATTTAGATTCTCTTTTTAAGTGTTTAAAAGCTAACTTAGGAATACAATGAAGAAAATCCTAAGACTAAGCCGCGCAGTTTTCTAGGCTAAAGTCCGAGCCCGTGACAATTGATATCAAAGCTAAAAGTTCATGATAGTAGTTAGTAGAGATGGCATTTCAGGTAGAAAATCAGACACAAAAGGTCCTAGAGTCTCGTAAGAGAAGAAGCAAAGCCAACAGTTCAAAGAATGTTTTATTGGCCATAGATACTATGGTTGGGTAGCCAAGCTTGAGGTAACTATCGAAGATATAGAGGAGAATCTTAAGGTTGGAGAGAGCTACATCGAAAAGCTATACTCTGTAGTGAAGGAGCTAAAGTAAGAGATGTTTTTCTTAACTCAGCGATATAAATTGTCATTCAAAAGATTAATGCCCTCAAAGTTATGGTGGAGGCCACAAAAAAATATAGAAGAGCTCATAAGGGAGCCCTCATCATGTAAATCGACTATTGGGGGTTACGTGTTAGCCATGACACCTAAATAATAGATCGAGATCCTCAAGCCAAAGGAGTTCAAGGGAACTAGGTCTGTAAAAGATATGGATAATTTTTTATGGGGAATGGAATGACACTTCTAAGAAATAGGCATCGAAGATGATGCCACTAAGATAAACACTGCTTCTATATATTTTACTAATATAGCCATTTTGTGGTAGCATCATCGATGCAACAATAAAAAATATGGGGTATTGTCATTGAAACATGAGAAGTGTTCTAAATGGAGTTTAGGCAGCAGTTTTACCCTGAGTATATTGAGGGTAAGGCATGTGCAAAGTTACAATGGCTTATGCAATAAGGCATAGTTCAGGGGTTTAGTGAACTAATGCTCTAGATTTTAAACTTAAAGGAGAAGAAAGCATTCTTCTCATTAATGGATGGACTCAAACCATGGGCCAAGCAAAAGTTGCAGTAAAAAGGTATCCATGATTTGACCACAACTATGACCTAACCAAAGCCATGACTATAACAGAATCCTTGATTGAGCTTGGCATAAAAAAGTTGGACCAGTTTGAGTCTTCTAAGCCTAAGGGCAAAGGCAATACTAGAAGAGACAAAGACCAAAAGTAACGACAGAAAGCCACTAATAGGGAAACCAAAGTTCAACAAGCTATGGGATAAAAAAAGATAAAGAGCCGATGAAATGTTTCTAATATGATGATTTGCAGTAAATGTAAAATTGCCCAAAACAAACTAAACTTTCCTTTATAAAAAAGAAAAATGATAAGCCAAAAAACCCTAAAACTTGGCTCGATCATGAGTTTTATCAAGGTAAAGAGGCATCAAAAACAAAAAGGGCTAATGTTCATGGACTCTTTATTGTAGGTAGTAAAATATGTACTCTAGTTGACATAAAAGCATTAGATTTGTTCATATCTAAAAACATTGCCAAAATTCTTGATCTCAAAGTTGAGAAGACAATCGGGTGGATCAAGACTGTTAACTCAAAGGATGTCCTAAGCATTGGTGTCGCAGAAAGGGTAGACTTATAACTTGGGGACTATAAAGGCAAAAAAACCATCAAGGTTATACCATTTGATGACTATGACTATATGGTTGGCTTAAATTTCCTTGACTGAATTAATACTCTCTTTATAATATTTGTTGATTGCATATGTATCTCAGATGCTCATTATCAATGCATTGTGTTAGAGAATCGAGAGATAAGTGTCAAAGCCAAAGTGTTGTATGCAATCTAGCTTGCTAAGGGAGTGTGTAAAGAAGAAGTCACCTATTTAGCAGCCTTAAAGTTCAATAAGCCTCAAAAACCTATGGACAAGACTCCCTTGGAGGTGCTATAAGTGCTATAATCTTTTAAAGATGTGATGCCTGCAGAGTTGCCAAAGAGGCTACCATTTAAGACAAAGGTGGATCACAAGATTAAGCTAGCGCATAATGCTGAATCGCCAGCTAAGGGCCCATATCGAATGTCACCACTAAAGTTAGAGAAGTTAGTGCCTAATGCTAAATCGACAATTGAAGGAGCTTTTGGATATTGGGCACATTAGACCATCCAAAGCCCTATTTGCTGCACTAATTTTGTTTCAATGGAAGCATAATGGGACCTTGAGGTTATGCATAGACTATTGGGCACTCAATAAGCTCATTGTGAAAATTAAGTACCAAATCCCATTCATCGTAGACTTGTTTAAGCAACTTAGAGAGGCAAGATTGTTCACTAAGCTTGACTTATAATCAAGTATTATTAAATGAGAATAGCTGAGGGAAATAAGCCAAAGATAGCATGTTTGATATGCTACAGCTTATACGAGTTTTTAGTAATGCCTTTTGGTCTGACTAATGCTCTAGCGACCTCTTACACTTTAATGAACAAGGCACTTTAACCTTTTCTTGATTGTTGTGGTTATTTACCTTGATGACATTATGATTTATAGTAACTCACTTGGGGAGCATATGAGGCACTTAAAGAAGGTGTTCCAAGTCTTACAAGAGCAATAGCTCTATGTGAAACAAGAAAGTGTTCATTTACCTAGCCTAAGATGTCATTCCTAGGCCATATTATGGGAGGTGGCAAGATCTGAGTGGATGGAAGTAAGGTTCGAGTCATATTTGATTAGGAGCCACCAACCAAGGTAACAAAGTTATAGTCATTCCTTGGGTTAGCAAACTACTATGATGCTTTGTCAAAGGCTACTCTAGCATCAACGTGCGATTAATAGACTTACTTAAGAAGAGGATAATATGGGATTAGAGCCCTAAGAGCCAACACGCCTTTGAAGCCCGCCTTGATAGAAGAGCATGTGTTTGCCTTGTCGGATCATACTAAACCTATGAGGTTTACACAGATGCATTAAAGTTTGCAATTGGAGGAATGTTAATGCTGGATGGACATCCCAGGGCATTCAAAAGTTGTAAGCTCAATAAAACTGAGAGGCCATATATGATTCAAGAAGATAACCACAGTGGCGCGTTGTTTACGTGCATGGAAACATTACCTGTTGGAGTCTAAGTTTGTTGTCTTTATTGATAATATTGTAAATAGTTATTTTTTAACCTAGAAAAAGTTATCCCTTAGACAAACATGTTGGTAGGTTTTCCTGGCAGAGATTGATTTCATCATAGAGTACATGCTAGGGAAAACTAACATCATAGCTGATGAGCTGAGTCAAAAGGTAGATCTTACAGCCATTAGTTGCCCTAAAACTTCACTATTAGAGTATATCAAAGAGGGGTTGTCCTATGATCCCATAGCCAAAACCCGTTAGAGAATGCCAAAGAAGAAAAGATTAGAAGATTTTAGGTTGAGGGAAACTTACTTTACAACAAAGACATTGCCTTTATATGCCTCAGTATGGGAAGTTATGCAGAAAGATCATGCAGAAGTGCCATGGTTCGAGATGGGCTAGCCATCCTAGTATATATCATACCTTAGCACTCTTAGAGGACCATTACTATTGGCCACACATAGGCGATGATGTTGAGGTGTATGTCAAAACTTGCCTTGTGTGCCAACAAGACAAGGTTAAGCAGAGAACACCAGTCGAACTATTATAGTCATTTTTTATATCAGAGTGGCCATGGGAAAGTGTTTCCATGGATTTCATAGTTGCACTGCCTAAGATGGATGGGTTTAGGAACATTATGGTAGTGGTGGATAGATTTTCCAAGTACGAGCTTTTATTCCAACAACCAAAGAGTCCCCTGCAAAGGAAACAACTTGATTATTCCTGAAAAATATGGTGAAATATTGGGGAATACTGTAAACTATAGTTAATAATTGAGATGAGTAATTTATAAGATGGTTCTGGACAAAATTGTTCAAGTTCTTAGGGTCAGACTTGAACTTCTCCACCAGTTTATGTCCTTAAATAAATGGGCAGCCCAAGAGAATGAATGCTTCAGTAGAAGTATATCTTAGGCATTATGTGAGTGCCACACAGTGTGACTGGCCAAAATTGTTGGATGTCACCTAGTTTTCTTATAACTTGTAACAGAGTGAGGCCAGCAACTAGAGTCCATTTGAGATACCAATAGGGTAATAGCCATTCACAACTAGTGCTATTATAACAGGCTATACAGGACCAAATCCAACAGCTTAAAAGTTTGTCAAGGCTTGGCAAGAGCAAACTAACTTAGCCAGGGCTTGTCTACACAAGGCAGGAAAGCGTAGCAAGAAATAGGTAGATAAAAAATGAAAGGATGTACAGTTTTAGGTTTGAGACTTAGTACTTGTCAAACTACACTTGCTGCTATGAAATCTAAGCATGCACAAAGGGCTTGTGTAAAGATACAAGGGTCTTTTTAGAGTTCTAAAATAGGTAAGCAAGGTGGCCTATAAGCTTAAGTTACTGGTAAAGCTTAAGGTATACCTCATTTTTGATGTCAGCATGCTTAAGCCATTCCATAAGGATTAGAAGGATCCAGACTGAGGCAAGTTGCAGTGCACACCAGTAGGAGTGAAGGCCTCTTATGATAGGTATGTACAATACATTCTTGTAGATCGAGTGGTATGGTAGAAAAGTCATAGGCCAAGGCATAAGTATTATGTGCGGTGGAAAAGATGATAGTGAGGTGAGTTAGCAACCAGTCGAGATATTGTGGTAGTTCCAAGATAAGATTAAGTAGTTCCATTTCGAGTACGCGATAAAGGCATCAGAAAAACAAGTAAGGAAAAATGCCACAGGCCACACTAATTGGCCCGGGCCTAAAGACGTAAGTTACATGAAATAACTTGGCCCAACAAAATAAGCTTAATCCTCTGAGAATTCTAGAAGGCTCAATTTTTAGAAGCTTGGAGATATAGTTAAAAACAGCTACTCTAGCTTATTTAAAACTAGATAGAGATAGAGTTACTAAAGTTTGAATTTATCTAGAATTTTAAATTTTATAAACAAATGTAAATCCTAGCCATCCATTAGATTTAATTTGAGCTGTTGATGTATGGGGAATTTAGCTATAAAGAGAGGCCTCCCTAGTCTCATTTGTATAATCAAACACTTGAGAAATATATTTGAACATTTCTCTTTATTCTCTTTGTGTTATTCTTTTTTGCTTTAGTTTTTTAAACTTTTAGCTTTTGTGCCTTTAGGGAATTTAAATTCTTTTTTTTTGAGTATTTAAAAGCTGACTTTGGAATATAAGGAGTAAATCTCAAGCCTCAAGCCACGCAGTTTGCTAGGCTAAAGTTTGAGTTTGTGACAGTCTATTATCCCATGGCCGCTTCCAAACCCATCCACTTTAGGCAGTCTAACTATGAAATCCATGAAGATACTTTCCCATAGCCACTCTGGTATGGACAATGGCTGCAATGGTCTGGCTAATATTCTTTGCTTAACCTTATCTTATTGGCATACAATGCAAGTTTAACATACACCTCAACATCATCGCCTATGTGTGGCTAATAGTAACGGTCCTCTAAGAGTGCTAAGGTACGATGCATACCAAGATGGCCAACCCATCTCGAATCATTGCACTTCTGCATGATTTGCCTACATAACTTCCTATACTGAGGCACATAAAGGTAGTTTCATTTGGTGTGGAGTAAGTTTTCTTTTAGCCAAAACTGTCTAGTCTCTACTTCTTTGGCATTCTCTATAAGGGTTTTAACAAGTGATATCAGAGCCAACCTTTGACTATCTGATTTCATGCTGAGTGTTTCAACAAGTGGGGTAGGTAGGGTGGACCAACCGTGCTTCCATGTTGAACACCCTCGAGGTAAGGTAGGCAGAAATGGTGGAAAAGCCTGTGATGGGGATGTCACGAGCTTGGGTAGAGAGAATATCACGTCAAGTACTCTAAAAAGGCAGGCATGGTGCATTAATCCCACATTGAATAAAAAAGGAAAAACTTTTGAGCAATAAGCAAGTGCGCTGCACGTCTATTAGGCATAGCTTTAGAAAGAGAGTAATGACCTCGTGACAAAGGCACCTGCTTGCCCTTTTTACATTCGCCTATGAATAGAATACTAGTTACCCAAGTCATGGGATGAAAAAAATACCATTACAAGAATAAGAAAAGTTAGAAAAACCAAGTTCCCTAAATTTTCACATCAGTGCTATATAAATATATTTTAAAATCGATAACTAGATGTTAAAATAATATTTTTTTTAAAATTAAAACAAAAAAAGATGGTTAATAAAAAATTATACTTTAGAAGAAAAAATATAATAAAAAAATTCTACTTAACAAAAGGAAAATTAGTTAAAATTTTTTTAGATAGTTCCCATAGGAATATAAAAAATATATAAATAAATTAAAAATAGTAATAAAATTTGTGACCTTGTTAAGAAAGAAAGATAGAACAAATTCATCCCCATCAACAAAAATTAATGTAGGAATCGAAACTATTCAGACCTTATACTTTGGTATATTCCTCCTAGTTCCCTATTCAAATGCTAAAATTGGCAAAAAGGTCCTTTGATGAGAATAAAGAAACTCTAAGAGGATAAAATATAGAATAAAAAAAAGGAATAAAACATGTTTACATTTTGAAATTATGAAGTATAAGGGAAAAGGAGTTGTAAAACTAGAGGGAATATTTAGTATAAAATCTGAGGGAATTGAAGACGATTAATAATTATCTCTAAAATATAAAAAGTCATCCCTAAAAGTTTTATGGACAAAAAAAACATCTTTAACAGTCATCCTTTAATTTCATGTCTCTAAAAAGTTTATAGTATGATATTCATCCTAATACTATTAAATTATAAATAGCATTAATATTGTTAAACTCAAGATAGAAAAGTTCTTTTATCGTCCTCTTATCTCATCACTAAAAATATTTTTTGTTGTAATAATGTTAAATCAATTGAAGTTAAATGGGGTATAATATATAATTAGTTTCAAAGCCATAAATTTTTGCATGTTTTAGTTACTTGAATTTGATGGATTGAACAAAAGAAGTGTCAAATAATCTTTCTCAACTAATTTTTTTTCTCCTTTTCTTTGTAAAATCCAAACAACTTTCATGAAACAAGGTAGTTCTAATAGTGGCAAATCTTTAGCAGTTGCCTTGAAAGCATGGCACCATAGCCATAATAGTTGCTGTGGAAATTTTGAAGCTTAAAGACTCATGCTTTGAAATCTATAAAATACTTTCTCTTAGAATAAAAAAGATTAGTTTTGATGAGTTATGAGAGAAAAAATTACATTAATTTGACAACGAATGTTAAGTTAGAAAGGTACATTAGTTACAAGAATATTAGATTTTTCAACTTTTGATATTGATTTAAAATAAACACCTAAACTAAATTTTTTCTTTAAATATACAATACAACATGCAATCACCATCATAATTTCATCTAATAATAAACAATAATATAAATTAAAGATCACCAAAACCTTAGTAGAGATTTGGGATTTGCATGAAAATAGTATGAAGTAGGATTTTTTAGAGTGATTAATCAAAAACTAAACAACTTCATTTAAATTAAATTAAAACTTAAATTACTTATTCTTATATGAGATCCTTATTAGATGGCATGTGAAGCACTCTCTAAAAAAAGGCTTGAACTAGAAGCACAACCATAGCTTAAGATGGTACCATCAATCAAAGAATCCAAAACAGAGTTTGCTTTAAAGAAAGAAAAGATGGAAAGGAAAAAGGAAAAAAAATGAAGAAGAACTTATGAATGAAATAAGGCCATTAACAATTGGAGAGAGAAATAAACCTATATGATTGTGGGATGCGAGTTAAGGTTGACAGAGTCAATCTCAACCTGCTTTGGGTGATCGATTATAAGGATTGAGTGAGTTAAGAGTTTTAGTCCTCTAGAGAAAGAAAAAGCTATATGACAGATATGGACAAGGCTTAAAGTAGCAACTAAAACATGTTTTTGCCTTTTTCGAGATCTATGATGAAAGAGTCAAATTGCATTGACATATTATATACTTAAAGGCTTTTCATGCCACTTTGGCTCTTCTAGCTTTTAGATGGCATAATGCATTGGTAGATGTTGCTCATTATTTATAAATTAAATATTTTTAACCAAATTAATTTATATTTATTGGAAACATGTTAGGTGTTTCATGGGTCACATAAATAAAAGTGATTTTTTTAGGAATTAAAATGGATTGGACTAAATTGAAGAAATAGTGATTTCTTCAGGACTTAAATGAATTGTTAAATTAAGTGCAAGGTTTAAGTGAAATTAAATGAAAAATCTAGCTTGCACTCAACCTAACTATAAATTCATTATGGTTAGTTGCCTTTTCTAAGGTTTTGCTATTCGCAACTTTAGCCTTTGCCGCCACTCATCCTTGAGAAAAAGATTGTTATCTTACTCTTCCTGTTACAGGACAAAGGTGATTAATCAAGTAAGGGAAGGTTTATGAAACTTAGGTTGCCAACACAATTCCTAGCTAGACATAATTCTTACCTTTGAGAGGTTTTTCGAGTTACTTGTGTGGGT
Organism: Adansonia gregorii; assembly: GCA_038382025.1. Classification (NCBI taxonomy): domain Eukaryota; kingdom Viridiplantae; phylum Streptophyta; class Magnoliopsida; order Malvales; family Malvaceae; genus Adansonia; species Adansonia gregorii. The sequence continues at coordinate 117,931 of JBBYHO010524039.1, read as the reverse complement.
CACCATTAGAGGCCAGATATTTAAATGGCTTTGATTTGTGACAACCGGGCTCAATATGCAAGAACCAAGGTGGTTGGAATTTAACAAAGGTATTGACAATCCCTAAGTTTGATACTCAATTGGGAATATAATATCTCCTATCTTGAAATACCAAAACCAATCCATGGTTGCAAAAGATAAAATTAGTCCTCAGTTTGATAAAGTTTGATAAGACTAAGTATATTCTTGTATTGATAAAATTAGCCTAGTTTATTCAGATTTAGCCCAGTTGGAGCTCAAGAAAGAAAAACTATGTGGATAAAGTTTTACAACTTATCTCTAGATTCATGCACTTTAAATATGCCACAATTAGAAATAAGAAGAAAACTATTATAATCAACTAAAAAATTATTGTGTTTAGAGTCATATGGAAAAGCATCTACCAACTCATTAAAAAAGATTAAAAAAACTAATAATATAATATGAAGCATAAGACTCTATAGTAGGATCAATTGAAGAATCAAGAGAAAAATATGAATTTTTGACAGAATATGGTGCTGCTACTTCAATCATAATTCATTGTCCAAAAAGCATACAATGTTTTAGTCTTGAGTTAGTGGTACAGTTACTAAGAAAGTGTCAACAGAAGAATTTTAGAAGACTACAAAAAAGTAGAACAATAATGTAAGATACATAAGACCTTCGAATATCGAATAATACATACTAGACCAAGAAAATCTTATTAAAAAGAAATCCAACCATAAAACTTTTATCATAATGGAATTAAGCAACAGAAAATCAAGCCTTTTATATCTTTTATATATGGAGACATCATTTTTTTTCATCATAGACAAAGGTAAAACATATTTGAAATAGCCATAATATTCTCTAAGCATTTAGTTCACCTTTAGAAATCTATCCTTGCTATTAAAATCCTTTTATAATATTTGAGTGCTTATAGATCAAATGTGAATGTGCTCAAATTGATTTGAGAGTGCAAAAAATCATAAAAGAAAAAGCATTTTTTTTCATAGTGTGATCTTTTATTTTGAAACTAGTATGAACTTCTAGTGTGAAATTGTTCCCTTATAATATAAATAGTTTAATATTATTCAATATTTTAGATGTATGTTATGTTTTCATTAATTATTTCTTTTATAATCTAATTTTATATTATTAGTTGTTACTTTTGTTGTTACTTATATTGCTCGACCTATATTGCTCGACCTTTGATATTAAAAACATGTTTGTGTAAAGACTATATTAATGTAATAGATAAAATAGAAAAGTCAATTTTCACTGCTTATGCATTGGCCAATTAACACAAAACCTCTCATGGTGACACTTATATCTCATGTTGTTTCATTTTGTTTGTCATAAGATAACACCGTTAGATTTTCATGGGAAATCACTATTATACCTTTCATTTTTTTTACTTTATTTTCTTCTTTTCTTTTTTCTTTCTCTAACTTTGACCACTAATTCTCACTTCTAATTTATATGCATCTGAAAGAAAAAAGACTAATGTAAAAGTATGAAATGTAGAGTTTAAGATTTAAGAAATTTACACAAATACTTCTTTTCATTCATGATAATAGATGATTTTATGTTAAAAAAATTTACCTTTTTCTAAAATTTTTTTGGTAATATTATTCTAATGTGATTTTTTTCCTTAGTTGTAACCATGACTTTTCTCTAAGACCCCAACCTGTATTGACACCGCGTTGAGAGAAAGGCCTAAGAAATGATGTCATGTTGAAAGGAAAATTCATGTTTTTCCAGGTAGTGTGGAGAAGAAAACCCTAGAAAGTAATATGAATGGGAATTTAAATGGAAATGTTGGGAATTTGAAGGAAAATGAGGATTTTGATGGGAATTTTGAATGAAACCCTAGATAAGAAAGAAATTTGGTCTTGAAGCGATTTGAATTTAAATTTGAATAATAATGGGGATATTGAAATGAAAAATGGAATTTATTTGAATTCTTATGGGTTTTATTTGAATCTGATGTGATTTGCTTATGCTTTGAAGTGAATTAATGAAAAATAATTTTCATACCTAAAGAAAAACCCTAATTTTGATATGATTTGCTTGTAGGGTTTGAAGTGGAGGATTTGCTTGTAATTATTCTACCCTATCTTTTGAATTTTTTGTAATATTACTCTTTTTAGATCTTTTTTCTGATGAAAAAGTAGACATAGGTTTAGGGCAACATGGAGAAGAAGGAGAAGAAGAAGAAGGATGAGAATGGTAGTTTGGGTATAAAATTACTAGCTAGGCAAAAATCTAACAGTATTAGTTAATTTTGTCTAATAGGTCAAAGTATAAGAGGTTAAGTATACGTAAAAAAAAGCACAATGTGTTAAGTTTTACATTGTCCAAAAGCCAAAGGGTTAAAATTAACTTTTCCCTAAATAAAAAAAATTAAATTGAAAGAAAACAAAACATGAAAAACAAATAAATGTCTGTTAATTTGTGTTTTGAAGACGTATATACGGCATTGAACTTTTGCTAAATACACACTCTAGAACTATGTAAAAAGTGCCTACTAAATTTTGAGAACTTAATTGCTAGGGAAATTGAAAATGAAGAGTGTGGAGCTTCAAAATTGAAAAAAAAAAAAAAAAAGAGAGGACAAAATCCAGCTTAGCCAATACATTTGGTAGAAAATACTAGCAGCATATGCTTTTTATTAAGAGCTTCCTAACTCGAATTTGCACAACAACCAAAAAAAAAAAAAGTTGTCTGGATTGCGCAAATTGTCCCTCAACATCTTATATATAAAATAAAAGAGCCAATGTTTCCAACACCGAACATTCATGCCTTCCTTCCCGGTCTCTCCTCTAAGCTTTCCTAACAATTTCATTAGAAAGGACAAAAAAAAAGGGTTTACGAGCAAACTTTTCACCAGAATAAATCCCTCATGGCTGTAAGCTTAAGCAAAAAACCTTTAGATGCTATAAGGCTCCTTGATGGTCAAGTGGCCACTTCAATCACACTCGAAGGAACAAATTTCCAAGCCAATGGTCATCCATTTCTCACTCAGGTCCCGTCTAACATTATAGCTACCCCATCACCATTTGCCGTTTCCGGACCCGAAAAGAACAAGAACAACACAGCTGATGGTTGCTTTTTGGGGTTTGACGTAGAAGAGCCGAGCAGCCGACACGTGCTTCCCCTAGGCAAGCTGAGTGGCATACGATTCATGAGCATATTCAGGTTCAAAGTTTGGTGGAGTACACACTGGGTTGGAAGCAGTGGAAAAGAGGTGGAGTATGAGACTCAGCTGATGATTTTGGACAAAAGTGACTTGGGTCGCCCTTATGTTATTCTGCTTCCACTCATTGAAGGCTCCTTCGGTAGTTCCCTTCAGCCTGGGGTTGATGATAACGTGGACATTTGTGTTGAAAGTGGATCCACGAAGGTTTGCGGATCCAACTTCAGGAGTTGTGTGTACATGCATGTTGGTGATGATCCATATAATCTTGTTAAAGAGGCCATGAAGGTGGCTAGGGTCCATCTGGGGACCTTCAGGCTTCTTCATGAGAAAAAGCCACCAGGTATTGTGGACAAATTTGGTTGGTGCACTTGGGATGCCTTTTATCGATTCGTAAATCCTAAAGGTGTGTGGGATGGTGTCAAGGCGCTACAAGAGGCTGGGTGCCCCCCTGGGATGCTCATCATTGATGATGGCTGGCAATCCGTATGCATAGATGATGATCCAATTGAAAAAGAAGGCATCGACCGAGCAGCTGCTGGTGAAGAAAAGGCATATAGGCTTGTAAAATTTCAAGAGAATTATAAGTTTAAAGATTATGAGAGTACCAAAACACCTTCTAGTAAGGGAATGGGCGCTTTTATTAAGGACCTCAAGGAGAAATTCAACACCATAAAATATGTATATGTGTGGCATGCTTTATGCGGATACTGGGGAGGGCTTAGACCCAATGTCCCAGGGATGCCTGAGTCCAGGATTGTTCAAACTCATGTCTCACCCAGTTTGCTAAGGACAATGAAGGATTTTGCTGTATTGAATACTACAAGAGATGGCGTAGGGTTGGTTCCACCAGAGCTGGCGCACAAAATGTACGAGGGTCTTCACTCTCATATTAAGTCGGTGGGGATTGACGGCGTCAAGATTGATGTGATTGAAGTAAACTCGTAATCAGCTCTGTTCGTTCATTTGTTTCTTTTTGTAGAAAATGTTTGCAACTATTTGCTATTTTATGGAGGATTTGTTTTTTTGTTTTTATTTGCCAATTAATTGCAGCAATTTTTTTCTTGCAGGTGCTTGAGTTGCTATCTGAAGACTATGGTGGTCGCGTGGAGCTCGCTAAAGCTTATTACAAGGCTCTGACGGTTTCTCTGAGAAAACACTTCAATGGAAATGCTGTTATTTCTAGCATGCAACAGGCCAGCGACTTCTTTTTCCTTGGAACAGAAACCATTGCCCTCGGGCGTGTTGGTATGTCTTGATAATATATTTGCACTCATAAACCAATGCAACAAATGGCACTAAAGTTTCTTTTTTTTTTTTATTTGGTGATATAAAAAATTTACAAACGTGTAGGAGATGATTTTTGGTGTAGTGATCCCTACGGCGATCCAGCTGGTACATTTTGGCTACAGGGATGTCACATGGTGCATTGTGCCTATAACAGCGTTTGGATCGGCAACTTCATACATCCAGACTGGGATATGTTCCAATCGCACCACCAATGTGCTGAATTCCATGCTGCATCACGAGCTATCTCCGGCGGACCAATTTATGTAAGCGACTCTGTTGGAAAACATAATTTCGATTTGCTGAGAAAACTTGCATTACCAGATGGGTCCATTCTCAGATGCCAGCACTATGCGCTTCCTACAAGAGATTGCCTATTTGAAGATCCATTACATGACGGGAAAACAGCGCTTAAGATTTGGAACCTCAACAAAGTAAGTCACTAATTTTTAAGTTTTCAAATGACTAAAACTTCAAATTTTTTTAGAAATATTACTGTCCTTTTTTAATCTATATAATTTGAATTGAAAGATTCAACATATTTTGATACGGGTAAATTGAGTATACTCATATTAAACATAAACTTTGATTTTACCCCTTTCAACTCTGAATAAGATAGCTTATAATTAGTCTGTCTTCTCATTAAATCATCTTCTCTGTATTGTAAACAGTTTTCAGGACTTCTAGGACTGTTCAATTGTCAAGGAGGAGGGTGGTGTCCTCACTCGCGGAAAAACAAAAGCGTCCCTGAGTTTGCAAACCTGGTGGATTGCTTTGCAAGTCCTATGGACGTTGAATGGAACAATGGCAAGACCCCAATTTCTGTCGAAGGCGTTAGCATATATGCTATTTATATGTATCAGTCGAAGAAGCTGAAGCTCATCAAGTCGTCCGAGAAAACAGAGGTTGCACTTGAGCCACTCAACTTCGAGCTACTTACAGTTTCACCAGTGGCAGTCTTACCGAAAAAACAGATTCAAATTGCGCCCATTGGACTAGTAAACATGCTTAATTCCGGTGGCGCTATTCAGTCATTGGTATTCGATGTTGACAAAAATTTGGTAAGAATTGGAGTGAAAGGAAGGGGAGAATTAAGAGTGTTTGCATCAGAGGTGCCATGGGCTTGTAGGATTAATGGGAGATTCGTTGAGTTTGGCTATGATGAACAAATGGTTAGAATTGAAGTTCCATGGGTTAATTCCCCAATGCCGTCAACGGTAGAGTACTATTTTTGAGTTAAAGGGAGAGTGATACAACCTACTGCTGCAAATACGTTTATATATGCTGTCTTTTTCTCAACTTGTCATGTAAGTTTTAACAATGTTCTTTTTGTTTCAATGTTTTGTTAAAAATTTTTGAAATAAAGTGAAACGAATAAAAGATTAATTGATTGGATAATTAATTAATTAGAAAATTAATTTAAAGATCAATTAAGAAGCTTCCAATGCCATAGGATTTGAATATCATTTATAAGATTCAAATTTTATGAGATTTAGTAGAAAATAAGCTTATGTTATTTATTGCACAAAGGGATTTGTATACTCATATAAAGGGATTCGAATACTAAATTTAGAATGTGTTCTGTCATCATTTAAAATGAAGCTTGGTATCCCTTTTTTGAGTATTTAAATTTTTTAGTCTAAATTTTAACAAATTCTTCTATAACAATTAGTTTCATTTCAAATTTATTTATATCTTTTGGCAATGGCACCTACTAACTGCCAAAAGGTTAAAACTTAATGAAAACACTATTGATTGGCTTAAACAACAAAACCTAATAATACAACTCTTGCTTTAATCTCTATAGATAGAAATTAGAAATTTCCAACAAAGATATATGGAATATATGAAAACATATGAGAAAATCAGAAACTTGAGTTGTTCATTTTTACCAATCATTCTCAATTATAGTAAGTCTTTTAGACTTAATTCATGGCAAAAAACTAAGTATAAGAATGATAATTTCGCTATTCATTAGGGAGTGCTTAGTAGTTTGATTTACCAATACAGAATGATTTCAAATATAGACTTCATTTTATCTTATGGCTATTTGACGAACCCTTCTTTCATATACATAGGGTGGGGGCAAAGTATGCTTAAAAGAAAGTGGCATTTACAACATGTCTTTAAGTTGGATTCTTTTATGTTTTGACTCTTCATTTACACCCATGGCCCAAATTTTTTCTCTAAAATGTTTCGTAAACCAATTGTTATTCATCTTAATCAACTAGAGTTTTCTAAAATAGGTCTTGCTGATGTATCCTTGCTTATTGATTTTAAAATTTCAAATTCTTAAAAGGTAACTTCTGAAAGAAATAAGACCCAAAATGTCTTATAAATAGCAAACAAATTATGTAATTAACAATATTTAAAAAGCAGACTTTTTTGAAACTTTATTTTTTGAGATTTGGAAAGTAAAAATCTAATATGTGATAAGTAGTTATGGAAGTTTTAAATGACTTTTTAAAAAAGCTTGAAAATTGGTATGACCCAATATAGAAGAGATCAAAAGGCTTACAATGCTTGGAAAAAGAAAGCTCCACTACTTGCATTATGTTACTAAGTAGCATGGAGAATTATATCACACAAAACAAGAGATACTTGTGGAGATGCTGATTGCCTTAGAAGTAAAGTTTGGACAAATTTGTTACCAAACTAAGGAAGCTTACAATCGAATTTGATACCTAACTAAAGAACAAGAAGTTCCGGTTATCGTTTAGTTCTTATCGTAAAATTAAGAACATATAATTTTACCCATAATGAAAGAATCAAAACATTTGATCATGCTTCAAATAATTTACAATTTGAGGATGGCTGGCATCTTAGCCTAATGATGTTACTATATGCTTGGAACATGTTAAAATGAAGCTTTGAGCTTCAAGCATAAACAATATGGTTGGTTTAAAAGAAGGACACTTAAGAAGTTTAAAAATGGTTTCCAAGGTACAGGAAAAGCTTCTATGGCTCATCAAAAGGAGAATAGGGCTAAGATCAAGTGCTTCACAGTGGTAACAAAGATAATTTTGGTCATGATTGCACCAAGCCAAAAAAGCTACAAATCCTAAAAGCATTTTTAGATGCTACAAATAATTTGAACAATACGACATTTATGTGGAGTATTATTTTATTAATTAATGTCTAACATGCTAAACGCAAATCCAACATGCTATACTTAATCAATTAAATTCTATTTTCTCATATTGGGATAGGAGTTAATTGTCATACGAATAGCTCATCCACTTACCCCTAAATGGTTATTACAAAATGACCAGATAACTCAGAGTCGCTGCCAATTTCTTTTGGCTAGGTGAGATTGGTCATCTACTAGAGTTTGTTTTTTAAGGGCTATGAAACCCTCATAAATGAACTCTGAAGATAACATATTAACTGGAGATTCATATGAAAAAGGTTCAAGAGCCAGTGACGCACAGAAGAAGACATGTCCCCTCTGCGATACCCATAAAATGGTACCTATTAATTACATGTTATCCTAAATCTCAATTATAGTTGGTTTTAAGTTTTTAGTATCTAATTATAATTCTTGTATTTTGCAATGTTTAAAATTAATATTATTTTTTCGGTCCCAAGTATATCAGATTTTAGTCAATTTCAAAAATGAAGATATTTTTCACACCCGTCTAGAAAATCTAGAAGATGACAAAAGTTTTATTTCTCTAGAAAATCAAAAATTCTAATGTACTTATTTATTGAAATGACTTCCATATATTGGAAGCATAACTATGGACTATATTAAAACCAGAATATTGCCTCATATGCTTTTCGAAGAATATATATTATAATCCATATATATATAAATATACATAATTTTTGGCATATTATAATGAGAACAACTCCGAATAAAAACTTGAAGTTATAAAATGACACTTTGATTATGGAAAATAATCTAAATAGACCTAACATGTATGGGCATTATGGAATGACCTTAAATCACATAAAATAATTTAAATGTATGAAATTTTGCATAATAATTCCCTAATCATGGAAAATAACCCACATAAATGAAATTACATAAAATCCCTAGATCATGAAAAATGATCTAAATGACATCAAGATTTATAAAATTGCATATCATGGAAAATGATCTAAATGACATCAAGATTTATAAAATTGCATAAAAGTCCCTAGATCATGAAAATTGACATAAATGCCCCTAACATATATGAAATTGCATAAAAATCCTTAGACAATGGAAAATGACCTAAATAACCCTAACATTCATAAAATTTCATAAAAGTACATAGATCATGGAAAATAACCTAAACGACATTAACATATCTAAAATTGCATAAAAGTCTATAGATCATGGAAAATAACCTAAATGACCTTAACATACATAAAATTGTATAAAAGTCCTCAAGTAATGGAAAATGACCTAAATAAACCTAACATTCATGAAATTGCATAAAAGTCCCTAGATCATGGAAAAATTACCTAAATGACCTTAACAAACATGAAATTACATAAAAGTCCCTAGATCATGAAAAATGACTAAAGGGACCCTAACATACATAAAATTGCATAAAAATCCCTAAATCATGAAAAATGACCCCAATAAACATGAAATTACATAAAAGTCCCTAGATCATAGAAAATGACCTAAATGACAAAAAATGAATAAAATGACATAAAAATCCTTATAAGTCATGGAAAATGACTAAAATGACATAAAACTGTATGGAATGACATATAAATACCTACATCATGGATGATGACCAAAATAACCTAAGATCCATGGAAATTGCAAAATGATCCCTAATACGCATGGAAACATTGTGGGAGAATTGTAAAATGGTCCCTAAAAGTTTCTAACATTCTTAAATGCACCTCTAAACATCACTTTTCACCAATAAAAATACAAATATGGTATCATACATGATTTTTACTCTTGAAATGTCTCACCAACAAAAACATATATGGATTTATCATTATTTATGGAATTGTCACTATAATCATAATATTTTCATGGAAAATGCATGGACATGTAAATCATGATCATAATGCATGAAACTGTCATAAAATGCATGAATCATATATAACATAACAATGCATTGCATGGAATAAGTAACAAAGGCAAGAATAAGGATAACAACATGGTGGAAACAACCATAAATCATGATAACTTTTTTTAAATCCATGAAAACAAGCTTTTCTTGATGGAAAGTTGATTTTTAAGAAACTTTTAATAAAAATCAGCAAAGAAAAAAAAATTTGGCGATCATAGCTTAAGATTTGGCCATTAATATGGTTTTTACACCATTTGCTTAAATCATCTCCTAAACATGGTGTAAAATCCTCAAGCTCACATAAGATGAAGATAGAAATGATAAAAAATAGAAAACAAGTATAGAAACTGCCTTAGATCAAACCCAAAAAAACTTTTTTTTTGTTTTTATCTTTTTTTCTTTGCTTTTTTTCAATTGAAAATAGCCCTATTAATTTTGGACATCTAAGGGAACTAAAAAGCCCCATTTGGTTAATCACATTTCATCCTTATGCACTTTCACTCATTCTTTGACAACTCACTCAAGCTTGCTTGCATGCAATCTCTTTAAGCTTCGGGTATTCTGATCAAAAGAGTTGAAACCTTCTTATTGGGCATGGGTTCAGCTGAGCTAAGTGGACAAACTCAGCTGCATGCCTTTAAAGAAAAGCAATACTCAAAGTATACATATCTTGTTTCTATGAAAAAAAGAGCCTTTACCTATAGCCAAAAATAGCATCCCATTAAATCTTAGTTGAACTATGCTCAAAATAGTAAAAAAAAACTAAATTAAATGCCATTTGGTTCTTAAGCATAATTAGAATATTAAACTCATCTATGATAACCTTATTCAAGCTTTATTGGCCTAAGCCATGTGTGTGGCTTTCATGGTTATGCTTCAATGTAAAAACATTTTTAAAGGACCTCTTTCATGGTTATGAAGTAATCTAAGGTTATTAGAAAGTTGAAATATAAGAAAACTTGTGTGAAAAAGCTTGGTTGTGGTAAAATATCATGTAGTATCAATACATTTGGTGTTTATATCGATACAATTGCTTTTAGAAATCCATTAAAAACATATCATTGTAGCAATAAAATATTGCCTTGTATCAATATAATCGACATTGTATTGATATAATAAGGCCTTCTATCGATATAATGCATGTTTCGAGCTTAGAATGATCAAAACCCGATGATGTATCGACACATTAATGATATGTATCAATAAATCTTTGTGAATTCCATGAAAATGATTTTTTTTTTTTTTACATTTCAAAGGTTTCCAATTTTTTAATTTAGACCTTTAGACATTTTAAACCTTTCTTTTTCCCTTTTTGGCATCATCTATTTTATTATCATTATCATCTTTTTAAAATTTTTTTGGCCTTCTAATCAAATCCTAGAATGTCAAAAATGTAATATATATTTCACCTGGGGTCTTGGATAGCACTCTGTTTGCTTGGAAGGGGATTAGACAAAATTAAGTGTCTACAACTAAATCTCATCTTTTATGGGTTATCGAGTAGGGGCCACAAACCACATAGCGCAGGATAAATGTGTTTGTGAATTTCCATTGAATTTCATACACTACATAATGGATTTATTTAGGAAACAACTCAAAAGTTAAAGAGAAGAGAATCGATACATGTAAGTTGTGTATGCACAATGACTAATCCTTCAGCATACAGGACGTGTTATTTGCTACTAACATTTTAAGAAATTTGGTTTTTGCCATTATTCTTTGTAACCTAGGATTTAATTTGAACTTAGATAGCACTTGTGTTAATTTGTTTTTAGGAACAATGTACTATGGTTCTAAATATTTATCAAATGATTTTATTATCTTAGATGTTGAGTAAACTTCATGTAATGGGTTCAACAATGCTAATTTTTCCCTAGTTACTTCTCCAAGTAATGCAAATATTAATATGGATACTTGGCATGCTACATTAAGCCATATAAGACAACAAAGGATGGATAGATTAGTTGACTAAGGGTTTCTAGGACCTATTGAAAAAGTTTATCTATTAACATGCAAAAACTATTAGTGGTAAATCTGAGAGAAAACATACTAGAGCCAAATTTCCATTAAAACTTATATATTCTAATATTCATGGCCTAACGAATGTAAAGGCAGAAAATGAAAGAATATATTTCATCACATTTATTAATAAGTACCGATATTTAGGTTTTGTTTATTTGATTTTCACAATTTGAAAGCTCTAGAGTGATTCAAACAATATGTAACTTTATCAATTACATAAAAATGTTAATGTATCTAAAATAGCCCAATGGTGTATTTCTTTGATCAATTCAAAATTTATGTTATTAAAAAGGAATAGATAGGCAGTGAACCATTTCGAAGACTTCATAATAGAACAATGTTGTGAAGAGAAGAAATAGAACTTTTTTGAAAATAGTTAGGTTTATGTTGGCTTAGGGAAATTTGGCCATTACCTTTTGGTGATTTGTTATTAATAGCTAATTATGTAAGAATATAGTCCCCTTGTAATTTAGTTACGTCCATTTTTATGAATTTTTGATTGGTAGAAAACTTGATCCTTGTAATATGAGACCTTGAGGTTACGTTGCATACGTTCATGAGCTCATCAACAAGGAAAGTTAGGTCAAGAGGCAAAAAAAGTATATTTGTGAGATACTATGGACAATCAAAGGGATAAGTATTCATTGGTGAACAAGAAAGTAAGGCGTAAGTGAATTTGAATCTTAGAATGCCTAATTTTGGAAAATATTTTTCCAAGTAAGGAGAATTAATTAGAATATTTCTCTTTAAGAGATGGAACATCTTGGAAATTTGATTGTTTTTGACTGATTCATATTCATGATAATACACAATATTTTCTTATCTAAATGGAAGCATGAACGAAGATGAATTTGATAAATTCATTTCATAAGAATCACATGCTAGGTATAGTAATTGTTAACATCTTCATCACCATTGTTTTTAATATAAATGGAGAAGCTTTTATGATTACCCCATATAATAATCTTTTGCTTTTAATGTAAAAGAAAAATGGATGAAGACAATGAAAGAAGAGATGAGGTTAATGAGATCAAACAGTGTGTAGTAATTGATTGATCTATCAAAAAGAATCAAAGGAATAGGAAACAAATGGTTCTCAATATTAAGCGTAAGTTCGACGAGACTATTGGGATAGTATATTAAGATTTTAATATATCTTTTGCCGTTAATGAAAATGAGATATGAAAATTATTTTTTGATAATCAAGAATATCATGTTTCTTATAAACTTGTCTAATCTCATCAAAAAATAAATTCAACTCTATTATACTGATATAGATATAATTTTATAAGTTTTAAACATGCATAATAAAAAGTAAGTTCATATAATAGCGAATGGGAAATTAAATTAAAAGTTAAATTGATTAATTACTTATTATATAAAAATTAATAATATTTTAATTTAATAAAGTAATTTAAATAATTAATTGATATATCTAATGCTAAAGTAAAAAATCAAATATTAAAATTATATCAATACTATATAAATTTGAAACTTTGGATTTCATTTGCTATTAAATTGTGAGAATAAAATGAATATATTATGATTGAATTAGTCATGATTTAATATAATTACATATGTGAAAGGTATAAAAATATAATTTTAAATTCACAAATATTTATGAGTATTTCAAATTACTACTAAATAGACATATAATAGATCCAAGACTTTGAAAAGTAATCATGAATGCTATATTTAATGTGTTTTATTACACAATTTACTTTTTGTTTGAAATCCAAAATTTTAAATGCAACCTTAAAAAATTATAATATATAGTCTAATAAAACAATATTAATAAATAATTATTGAATTAAGTAAATGAAATCCTAGTTAGCTACTGAGATAAGAGTAAAAAGTTAGATATATAAATATTTATAAGTTTATTTATAACTTGTTTCATTCTACTAATTTTTTTAATTGAATCCATTGATTTTTTACATTTATTTTAGTTCACTTATAAAACAAAAAATTCTTATATGGTAATTAATTATATCAATACTAAGTATCATAAAAAATAACAAAAATATAGGTATATAATCATTGTAGGACAATAACAACTATTAAAGCACAAATTATTTTTTATTTTTAATATAAGTATAAATATATATATCAAACTTATGAAATTAAAAAATTCTTTGAATTTATATATGCTTACCTAAACTCGAATAAATTTGAATCCAAAATAATTCAAAACCAAAAAGCTCATATCCACAATGGTCTGAGTTTAAGATAGCCAGAACTTTAAAAAACTTGAATTCAAAAATATTTAAGTCTAATATAACCCAAATCTAACATAAATCTAAGCCTAAAAATTCTAAATCTGAAGACACCCGGATCCTAGCCTACCCGTTTGTCACATCTAGACACCCGAATCCTAGCCTACCCGTTTGTCACATCTAGACTTGATCTTGAATCAATGGGGTCTGCTTAAAGTGTCTTCTAGAATTGATCTTGTGAAACGAAATCAACCTTATTTCTTAAGATGAATAAGATTAAAAATTAGCTTTTTTGAAAACTTTTGAGAACATTCGAGCATTGTTTAAAACTTGTCTTCAATTCTTTGCATATTTTTTCTTGGATTTTGGAGAGAATTTAGACCTTAAAAATCTCCCTTTCAAGCTTACAAATTATGAAAATTTTATTAAATAGTTTAAAGAGAGTCTCTTTTCATAGTGCAAACGAGTTAGAAAGAAAAGTTTTTAAAGAATATATTTTCTTTATAAAACAATTTTGAAAGAACTAATCTTCTTTATTTATCTCTTAATTAAATTAAATATAAATTAGCTATAAATATGATTGACTAATTGTAGACACCTTATTTTGTTTGGGTAATTTTAGCAATCTAGGACATGGATCTGAAAGGAGGCGATGATCTATTAAAGAATGCCTATGGATCATATTAAAGAAAAATACAAAGATGTGGCATCAAAGGATGTAGTTCCAGGTGTTCGAGGACAAAAGACATGGGACAATTCATAATTTTGCCTAAATGTATTGATACATAGACCTCATATATCGATACAATGCTTCAATGACCTAAAATTCGAAATATCCCTATTTGTATCGATACATTGTGTAAATGTATCGATACAATGCTCCATTGTATTGATAAATGATCATTGTATCTATACAATTTATCGATACAATGTTCATTGTATCGATACATTAGAGGGTTTTTAGACCAAATGTATCGATATATTCTTCAGTGTATCGATACATACAGGCTATTTTCCATGATCGAGGCATTTTTTAACTTGTCCACCATTGATCCGAAGCTCAATTTTAACTTGTTTTTGCATCAGAAAAGATCAAAACCTATATCAAATTACGAATTTGGACTTGTGAATTAATCGAAACATTTTTTTAAAGTCTAAATTAGATCATAAAGGGTCAATGTCATATGATCACCCTACTCCTCCCTTTTTTGATAACAAATATCACCATCAACCATCCTACTTGCTATATCTGATTTCAACAATCAACCCTATGTCTATCACATTGGCAGCAAATTGCTTCCTACAGCCAACCTATAGCTATAGCTGTCATAACCTTGTCCCCTTAAGAAATAACCAAAAACACCTCTAAATTAACTCCAAAATGCTGGTTTAAATATGCCATCAATATCTCAGTTGAAGGATCTTTTTTTTCCAGCTAGTTTCAGCTCTACCAACTCATTCACACACATAAAAAAAAGAATCTTGTAGCTCTTTTCAGCATCCAAAAATAGCCCCAAAAACTCACTTCTAGCCACTATACGTTTTGAAAAGTCATCCTCATCCATACCAGAATTAAAGCCTTTCTTTTTTCATTTTTCTTGCTCATTAACAACAAGGAAGAGAGGGGAATTTAGGCCATCTCAGCTGCTCCAACCACTTGACCAAATTTAAAGCTTTGTTGGTATAACTTCCTACTTAATCATTTTTATTTTTGATTTTTCAACATCTTCATCATTTTAGTGACCTTTTCATGCTTCCACCACCCTCTTAGGATTCTCATGCATTATTATGGCTTTTGGTTGTGGTAGCTTAGGATTTGGATGCCTTGATGCCCCTTTCGATGTGCAAATTATCTCATTTCATCCTTATTATTTTTTAACAGCTCTTGTTCATGAATTTTATGCCATATTCATGCATCATATTATGTTCAATCCATGCATAAATCCATAGCTTAGCATATTTCAAGTATGTTTATATGTTAGCTTGCATTTTGCCATAAATTATTGTCATTTTTAGGATGCTTCACTTTAAGAGATGTGTGCATAACACTTTCTTTGTCAAGACCATTGGTAAAGTTAGCATCCCTATTCATGTTATGTGCCATCCCCTTGTATGTTCGTTGTCTTCTGCTTGTCTAAGTAAATGTTTGATGGCAATAAAAAAAAATTTCCAAAACCTCCCTAAGCCGAGCATGTTAACCTCAACCACTAAGGATTAAGATGAACTTAGCATTTTCCTTAAAGCTAGCAAAAAAAATCTTAGGGAAAATTAAGTTTTTCAAATCTAAAATCTTGGTTAAACTAGCTCTAATCTTCTGATTTTCCAATGAAAATGGCCCTGCACTTGTTCCTAAAATGTTTGTGCCTTGTTTTTTAGTCAAAACCTTGAGTGGTATGATCAATGGGCTATTTCATCATCCCAAACTACTCCCGGGCTGTGTAATTCATGATGCTCATGCCATTATTTTTCTTCAATCATGGATGTTTGAATGTCAATGACTCAAGTTTGGACCCAAAAACACAAAGAAAAATAAAAAATGTCCTTTGCTTTACTTTGTCCCCTGCTGGCAGCACAACTATTGCATATTGAAAAATAGTTTAAAATCCTAAATGATTTTTCATGAATTTTATGATATTCTTCTCTCAAAGTGTGTCAAATTATCTTTAAAACCATGTCTTATTCACCCCCAGCTCATTCCGGATAAGAGAGTTATGATTTTTCAAATCTAAATTGTCTAGAACCATTAGAATCAGCAACATGTATTCTGATCGGGCCATTCAAACCCATTAAATGGTTTTTCCAAATCCTTCAAACATTTTTTTCTAAAATATTCATGAAATTCCCTTTTTAGAAAGGCATTATTTGTAATTTTTTGATACCAAATGAGTCCAAGGTGATTTTTTAAATTTTGATACATCCTGTCCCTCATATGCTTTGCTAGCAGCGTAATTAATCCAAATTTGAAAATTTATTCCCCTAGAAAGTTATTTTTTGGGATATTGGGAATATTTTTAGATTGACTCCGTCGAGTTACCTTTCTAACGGTATCTTCCTCACCCTATAAAACCTTCAAACCAATTTAGAATAAATTTAAAAAATGAGATAGTGCGATGCTATCCCCCTGTTTTCAGTTATGGTCAAAATTGAGTTGTTTTCCCAAGCTTCGTCTCGAGACATTCGAATGTCACCATATCAACCTGATCAGCCTCGAGAACATGCTTTGGCCCTCCATAGGCTCGTATCAAGGCACAATTTTTTTTTACATCTTTACCATCCTCATTCACAATAATTTCTTTTATTAAAAAACATCAAAATGCTCACTCATTTTCTAAATCACAAAGTTTTGTCAGCTTAAGTTTTCCAACTTAACTTCTTTAAAAAGTGTCAGACATGTCACTTTCGGGGATACCCCAACCTCAACCTTCCGAGGTGATACTTCAACCCCACTTTTTCAAAATTATTAAGATTTAAAAATCTTTCTTTGTTCAAATTATTCGTAATTCTCAAGGATACTCCAACCACATCTTTTCTAGGGGATACTTAACCCTGTCTTTCAACTATAATGAAAATTTTCTTCTTCAAGATTTCCATGAACGTGTTAAGAGTCAAGCCCATTTTTATTTTAAAAAAACCTCGTTCAATCAAGAAACCCAGATCTATCTCAAAAATTGTCGATTCATTTATTCCAGCTAATCAATGCCAATTGTGGGATAAATTCCAATAGTTCATCCCTTTTTTTATCATTACATTGAATGGTTCATTTTATGTTACTTCATTCATTGCTTTACTAACGTGATTTCTTTGTGATGACTATTCGCATTCATATTTTCAAATCATTTCAAGTAAAATTAAAGGTGATGTTCTGTGTGTATCTCTCTAGCGCCTAAAATGGAATATTCTATTTTCAAAGTAAAATCCAAAGGTCATTTTTCTTAAAAATTTCTATATTCCCCATCTATCCGGAGCGTATATAAGATTAAATCTTTTCATCAAAACCTGATTTGCATTTCTATAAAATTCATGCATTAAAAGAGAGTTATATCAAAATAATGATGAGTTAAAACCGAAAGAATTGAAACTGAGATAAGACATAACAAGTACAGTACCGATTTCGAGTGTCGTGAAGAGGTTTGTGCCTCATCATGTGTAACCAACTCCCGAAATCAAATGGAAAATCTTTGTACCACACAGACGACAGGATTGATGTTTCAAGTTTTGGAACTCAAGACATAGGTTTCAATAGGCATCTGATCATGCCTAACCCAAAATGATCGGTGGCAACTCCAAGTGTTGGCAACTTTGTGGTGGTTATCCGAGACCAATAAGATGAGCGATTCATCTTATGGTCACCTTTACTGTATCACGAGTCGAGAATCTCTACTTTCTTATTTTCATCACACTGTGAAGGAAAAGACTTGGTTAAGAAGGCATTTCCTAGTCAAAAAAATGTTTTAAGTCATATACACCCATAGATCCGCGAGGATCCACCTCGGGGTACGTTGCGACACTAATTCATCTGTACGTATTTAATTAATTATAAAAAAATTCAATTATGATATCATCACACATAATGCCATTGATTTCACACAGTAATACATAATTTAATTGAAAATTTTTAGTTAAAAGTCAAATTTCAATTGACTAGTAGCAATTAGATCTATCCTTGGATTAAGTATGCAGGCTTGACCCATACGGGTTGGGTTTTAGATAAGGCGCATCTTGAATTACTATTTAATAATAAAAATAATTTTATTTAAAATTAATTATAAAAATATATAAATAGTAATATTATTATAAAAATAATTTTTTAATAATATAATAATATAATAAATAGTAAAATAAAATTTTGATCTTACCCACTCATGCCTAAGCAAAAAAATAAATGAAAATTCCAAGCTACGATTGGGCCTACTCATAGACACATTTAATAATAAAATGTGACTAGTCTGCTAACCAAAAGACTTGGTTATTTGTTGGGAATAGCAAGTGAACAAACTCTAAAATTTGATTTATTTTGGATGCCAAAATTTATTTGTTCCTTTATATTAATTTTCTTTGTGACAAATGAGAAATTTAAATTCGATTTAACAGGTACCATTTTTTTTTTTTTGCAAAAATGAAAAATGAATTTTTTATTATAATCAAGGTGGACAACGGATCAAAAATTGGTCCACCAAATCTTTTCTCACTTGAATCCCAGCCATGTCCAACATAACAAAGTGGCTTCATTTCCATGACTTGGAATCATTCGTGGACAAGAGCTGCCTTGCGCGCTTCGAAGCGCGTAAAGAGTTTCGCATGATTTTTTCCATGCCTTCCATGCAGCAATGTTGACACATCATGTTCGAAATGGCACAATGAAATTTCACGTACTACCCATATCAAACACGTGCAACGGTGGCAAGCACAAAGAATAGTAAGCAACTCGAGGGAGGCCAAGTGAAGTATGCCGACACTAGGAATACCAGAGAAACCCCTGTCGAAATTCATGAATTATTACAATAGAGACCTCTACATTTAATTTCATATCCCATGTAGGACTTGTCTTCTTTTGTTAATAATCAAAACAATCTTCTTTTTCTCTTTTTTCTCAACATACAACCCCACTAAACTTGTCATTCTTGGAGATAAATTCTGCCAACTAAATCTTGTAAGTCAAAAAGGATTATAGTCTCCCCATACACTTTTAATTCAGGGATAAATTCTTGAATTCATAATCAATCAACAATTAAACTTTTATCCACTCAAAATTTAATTGGGATTGAGATTCCGACTAGGATTTATCTTTCAAACCACTGTATAAGGGCACTTTTGAGTCTTTGATTTCTCATACTTTAAACATCATCAATTTGGAGTCGCCACCTTGGATAATTTCCGCTTGCTGCAATTTTTTTCCTTTAAAATCTGATCCGTTCTTTTATTTTCTCCATTAATTCTGACTCCATCTTGTTCTTTGACTGCTTAACAAATGGTGTATAGATTAAGAAGCTTCAAGACTGCCGCCTTTTTCTTATGGATGGTTCAAAGGTTTCTTGTGGGCTTAGCTTGCTAAGGAATGGCTCCGTAAAATCCATGCATGTGACACCTTGGCACCATAGCCATGCATGTTGACACTTGTTAAAATATACGCAGAATTGCCTTAGCACCATGCACCCTGATACCTTGCATCATAATCACGATTTTTTTTTCATATTATCACGTTAGAAAACATAATTTTTATTCTTTTTTTTTTCATATGCTTTCTTTGGAAGTCACGTTAAAGATCATACTAGCTATGCATTCCTTGAATTATTCCAAAACATTGTCCGTATGAATAAGTTATTCCAAAGTATATAATGCCTCCATGAATTTTTGAACTTTGAAAATTTCTTTTTACGGTGAACTTTCACAGATGACAGATTATGATCGTCATTTATTTCAAGGAAGATGAAGACATTAAAAAAATTATATCTTCTCACCTATATTCAGTAGATATCAATCAACTTGGATATCATTTAATTTTCAATCGTTTTGAAATTGGTCAATGGAACTTTCTCAAGCATCACATTCTTTTCCAATAAAAAGATGTCTTCAATCTAATATCCACGTCAAGACCGCAAATTCTATAAGCTATGACATGTTTCAATCTAATCTTCATGTAAAGACCACAAATCCAATAAGTTTTGACACACTTCAATATAATCCTTATGTCAAGAATGAAAAATCCAATCAGGTTTGACATGCTTTATTCTAATCCTTATGTAAAGTGTTAGTGCATCCCTTGAACTAATCGGATTGTGTCATAGGATACTTAGTCAATTAATTGCATACATATTACTAATAGTAACAAAAGGTTTTCCTTCATATTAGTGGCATGATTGACTATTACGAAAATACTAATTGGATGAAGC
Source organism: Adansonia gregorii (assembly GCA_038382025.1). Classification (NCBI taxonomy): domain Eukaryota; kingdom Viridiplantae; phylum Streptophyta; class Magnoliopsida; order Malvales; family Malvaceae; genus Adansonia; species Adansonia gregorii. The sequence goes on along the minus strand of JBBYHO010524039.1, from coordinate 97,296 downwards.
CCATTGAACTTAAAAGACCTTGCGAAGAAATTGCAATGTGCTGCAATTATGAGATTCATATGCATCAAACCCTAGTTCTTCAAAACATTCTTAGTCATCATACTGTCAAGATAGGGCATTGACTGACGAGGAACCAATATGTGAAGATGGAGCTGATGCACAAGACTTGGGAGACTAGCATGCGCCAAGTGGACCAATCATAGAAAGGACAAGGTGTATTCAACAAGCTATAAAGATGTTGATTTTTGCTTATGAAGACTTGCACTTAGAAGTTTCCAATGACATGGGCTTTGTTAGCCATTTAAATCATAAAGTTTATAGTTTGTCAACATGTGAGTAGCTTAATGACAGCCCAACCATAGCTGAAGCAGACACATAAAAGAAAAGCCCAAGAAAGATGTTTTACCTTTGGCGCCAACCATAAAGGAGAGCAAGATTATCAACTTTCCTTTTTGACACCATTAAGGAGAACAAGATTGTCAACTTTCCTTCAACATTAAAGGCAAGCAAAATTGTCAACTTTTCATTTTAACAGCATTATCTTTGATTTTATTCAATTTATTTTTTTTGCCTCTTAGTTCTAAGAAATTAAGGATAGCTTGATTCTTAAGATTGTTAACTTTCTTATTTCCTATTTTAGGCAACTTTCCATTAATTTTTTATGTCTTTTTTAGTTACTCTTTGTTTTATTATTAAGTGAGAGGCCTTTTAGTAATTAAAGATGAAACCCTAAGTTTGTTTAAAGGCCATTTCACACAATTGTAAGATAATTACGAATTTGAATAAAATTTTCTTGTGGGAAGTTTTCTCCTTTGCTTTTCATTGAACTCACAAGGAACGATCAAGTTTCTATAACATGTAAAGTTTAGACTCGATTTATATTATTGGTTGTTGCATCTTTATAAGCAATGGGTCAATAGTCCTTGTTTCTTGATATTATTGGTTCTTGTTTCTTCATAAGCAACAGTTTAATAATCCTTTTTTATTGAATCTGTATTTAGCCATCGTTGACTTTGTATTTGGTGATCCGGGTTGAGTCAATATAGAAAATTAGGTTTCACAACTCTTTGTGAGGTTTGCAGCATTGATAATGTTCAAAGACCAACTTATATTATGCTTTCTTACTTACGAAGTAAATACCCGATCTCATATGTTGAAGTATATAAGATACTTTGCTTGTTTTGTTGAAACAAGTTCATTGAACATGACTTGAATGAGAACTCCATATAGTATTACTCACTTAGGTGTTTATCGAATATATTCTTGAAAGAAACTCTTTCTTGGTGAAGTCTAGCCTCATGCAAGTGTTGGATTTGAAAAATCATTAATATATAAAGATAAAAACAATGTAAATAATAAACATAGAAATAGTCAAACTTTTATATGGATCTTTAGGGAGTGATTTACATTTAGTTACACTATAAAATTTTCAATCAAGGTTTAATCATACATATGATCAGAAGTTACCTTAAATTTAGATGTCAAAATATAAACACTAAAGCAACAAGAAACTGGTTTACTAAAAGATTCTTGAAAACCACAAGTAGCACATGTGTCTTACCTCTAACGGTTATCCATATAGGTGACTGTTGAAACTATTTTAAGGTGGTGTTTCGTAGTGCTAGCTAGACGAGTTATCAATAAATTTTGAATCAAACTAGAACCAAAAAAAGAGAATGGAGGAAGTTTATGCCAAACAAAAAATCTCTTAAGAAGATGACGTAAACTAAGGTTTATGATGAGGTCGGAATATTTTTGACAAAAACTAAATTTTATCTTATAAAATATTCTCTCAAAATATTCGGCAGCCTTTTATCTTAAATTTTGGTTAAAATTCTCTTTTAAAGCCTTTAGGCCATTATATCTATATATACTAGCCTAACTCAGCTCCTATTCAAATTTAGAATGAAATAGTTTTAAACTAATTAAAACTCCATAAACAAGTTGAACTTGTTCTCTTTGTTTTAGGTTAATTAAAAGGTCAATTATTCCTCTCTTTGCCTTGGCCAAATTCCTCTTTTTTATTGGGCCAATCAAATGAGCCCAGCAAGCTTGGTTTACAAGCATGGATAATGGCACAATATATAGGTTTTGGGCCAAACTTGTGCTTCTATGAATTTAATCCAATTAATTCAATTTTAAAAATAATATATATTTAATAAATACTATTATGAAGTAATTATAAAATATTAAATAAATAATTTGGGAATAGAAATTAGCTATTACATATATATCTTTATGGATTTTATCATTATAAAATCTTTAATTTAGTTAAAACTATTTTTAACTTAATTTTGATATTATTTAATATTAATTATCAAATAATTAAAATTACACTAATATTCAAGGGATTATAAACAAATTATTGAGGTAGGAAAATTTGATTCTCAATTAAATACTGAGTCTAGGTGAAATCCTATTTCAACTAGAACTAGTGTTTATCCGCCTTTATACTTAATGTCTTAATTTATACAATATTTCAATAAGACAATCTTATTATTAATGCCTTAATTAACTACAAAATCTTGATTTCACAAATATGAATTTTCTTTCAAATAATTGAACTTGTTCAATTAAGTCTTTCATTCAAATTACCTTTTATTTAATTAGTTTATAATCAAATCCCATATGTAATCCAATAGATCAACCTTATTATATGTAATCCATTAGGTTTCCAACATATTGGCAATGAGCGTAAATAATCTCATTAATTATGTTCATAGATCAAGAGTGGGATCTAGTAACCTATCATGACCACCCAGATTTGAAGAGTCAGTTTGACCTTATAGAAACCTTTCAGTAACCAACCTACTAGTGTAGTATAATCCTTTTAACATATATCCCAAATTAAGGATGAGCATCATGCAATGTCTACCCAAACCTCTATCCATATTAGTTTTTACAACTCATGGTTAATGTTCATGGATCTATGAGGAAGTACACCTTGTAATCCAAATATATGCTCTGGCTAAAAACTTTAATCTAATTAACCATAGTTAAGAACACTTGAGATATGTCTCAAATGTCACTCAGATTGGTGAATCCTCTTTAGATCACTCATTCATCTACTATCTAAATCATGCTATACCCAAAATTACCCTACCATAAGCATCCATCTATTATGGATTCATTTGTGATGGGATCAAAGTGTAACACTCTTCATATGAGATGACATGTATCACAGGTTGAAGACTATTATACAAGGCTGGCACATGAGAATATATTCCATAGATCCTTTGGTGACTTATACCAAATAGAGTTCTTATTTGGCCCATGTTTAGTGAACTTGTTTCCACAAAAGAAGCACATATATTCTATTTCCAAGTATCTCGTATTAAAGGATTTCATGTATCCCATGCATGGAGACTTAGCATATGCTAGTCTTTGTGCATTATCAATGCCCTGTCTTGACAATAAGATGACTAGGAACACTTTTGGAAACACGACTTTGATAGATAAGGATCTCATTATCATAATTGATTTACTAACTTTGTGAGCCAATTCATTTCAAGGGCTTTCTTCAATTAGTGTTGCATGAATGTCAATCATGCCACTAACATGAAAGAAAACCTATGTTATTTTAACGCAGTAACTTATATGTAGTTATTTGAACATGTATCCCATGTCCCAATCTGATTGGTTCAAGGGTATACGCTGACATCTCCTACTTGCACTTGAAACAATCATATTGTTCTTGATGTCTACATGTTGGAGAATATGTTAATTTATCTATTGATAATCTTTATTATTGAGTCATAAAACTATTTGGATCATAATGAGACTTTGACTTAAAGCAAGTGGCTTAGTTGTCTCACAACTATTAGAATTATTTCAAATAGCCTAATAGCTATAATCCAAAATTAATCATTTTCACAAGCCTATAACAAAATGATTGTTTTATGTCTTATATATAAAAATATGTAATCTCTTTAGTTTGGCATTTTTTTCCAAAATTACATCCAAGTATGTATAACTTTATGTAGACACCTCTTTTTGTCCAAGCCAACACTTGGCATTCTAAGACTTAAGTGAAAGATGATAGAATCAAAAAATGAAAAAAATAAATGGGGGCCAAAGAGGTAGAAATTTTTTGGGAAGGGCTAAAATGCCTATGGGCTAAATTAAAAAAAAATGTAAAATGAGGCATCAAGGGCCACTTTTCATTGTGTCACCAGAGTCATTCAGATGAGTACATGGATCAATTTTCCATTGTTTGTGACTAAGGCAAGGTAACTCGAAAAGCCACAGGTACGTGCAAGTTATATTGGTGCATCACTATTGATACGAGGTTTTATGTCCTTAAAAATTCAAATTTTCACATATAGCATCGACACAAGAGGGTTTGGTATCGATACCTAAGTTGTGGTATCGATACCTAGCATATTTCTATCGATACAGACCCTAGTAGTAGCTAAAGTTATGATTTTTAGCAAAATGTATCGATACAAGTTTATGAAGTATCGATACAGACCTCTAAGTCTCGAGACTAGAAACAAACTTTTGCTTTTAGTATCAATACATGCTTCATTGTATCGATACTCATGGGTAAAAATTACCTTGTGTACTGATACACAATGCTCTGTATTAATATAGAAAGGCTTTTTCGCCTAGTTTGAGCCATTTTTGAGCCATTGCATCACTGATTCAAAATCCAATTTAAACATGTTTCTTGCAGCAAAAATCATTAAAATTCATACAAGGCTTCGTCTTTAGTTTTGATTGGATTTTAACAAAATTTTAAAGCCTAAATAGCCAATGACAATGGACATTTCATGGCATTATGCAATTTGTCAAAGGGTAAGGTTAAACTTTCCCAATGCTCAATTGCATAAAGTAGCATAGATTCACTATTTTTTGTTGAGTTTGCATGGCAGCTGAGCACAGTACCTAATCTTTACATGAGGTCAACCTTAGACTTAGCTGAAAAAGGAACCCTACCCAAATAAAAAAATTCTTAACAGAAAAACACCCACTTCCAGGCATTCTCTTAATATTCCCCAGCCGCCAAAAACCAAGAAACTTTTCTCCATTCTCGAAGCCCTTTAAAACCATCACCAAAAATCTTTCCAAAAACCTTTATTTCACTCACATTCCCTCTCAAAACTCCCATTTATCCGTACCTAACTAAAAAACCCTTCTTTTTCATCACTCTCTTGCTATTTAACCTTAAAAAAAGTGAGTCCAAAGTTGCTACTAGAGAAAATGCTGAAGCTTCAAACTTTTTATATATTTTCTTTACTTAACTCTATATACTCTCTGATTTTTTATCATTTTCATTATCTTAGTGACCTTTCTTTGTGTGTTACCTTTTCCATGTTAAAATGTCATCTTTATGTGTTTGCATGTGTAATACTTGTTTATCTTTGTGCATGTTATATTTTATTCATGATGTTTGTCAAAAGGCATGCTTATTTGTTATAAAAATATGATTTTCAAAAAGAAATCCTTAAGTTAAGTTCATGTTACCTCTAATAGATGAAGAATAGTATGGATTTAATGTTTTCATAAAATTACTCTTCCAATTTTAGGGACAAACTAAACCTTCCAAGTCTAGATTCATGGAAGAAATTGCTACTTTCTTTTGTTAAAGTATTAAGCCTTGATTTTGAGTCCAATACCCTCTTTAATAATGTGGTCAACGGGTTGTTTCATCGTCTCAAACCATTTTTTTTATGCCCATGTTACTTGTCCCTTTCTTGCACGGACATTTAGACCTCTTAGGTTTGAGCGTATCCTTGAAAAGTTAAAAAATTGAATAATCCTGTGTTTTTGCTTTAGAGTTTCAAAAATTATTTTCAAGTCATGCATGATTTTTCTTGAATTTTCCAACATTTTTTCCTTAAAGGGAATTGATGTTCCTTTCCAATGGTTTCTTGTTTGCCATTGGATCATTCTGTATGAGAGAGTTATGATTTTTTGAGCCTTTGTTGTCTGGAACCCTTAGAACCAGCATGCTATGTTCTGTTTGGGCCATTTTGGCCTATGAGATGATTTTTTTGGGGAATTTTTAAATATTTTTTATAAAAGTTTATGAAATACCCTTTTTGAAAAGGTATTTTTCACAATCTAATAATTCTAGATAAGCCTAAAATGATTTGAAAAGTCTTAACTTTAAAAATTAAATCCGCCTAGAAAGTGATTTTCTAGATTTTTGAAATATTTTTATATTAAACCTTATCAAGTTATCTTTCCAACAATACCTTATTTACCCCCTAATGCCTTTGGATGAACCTAGAATAAATTTGGGAAGGGAGATGTCATGAAAGACATTCGAATGCCTCGAAATGCATCTGATTGATTCCCTTACAACTATAAGCCCTCTAGACTCAGATCAAGGCTTAAGTTAAAAATATATTTTATACAAAGATTTGATTTTCTATTTCAAAAAATCCTTTAAAAAAAAACTTTCTCTTGTAAAATATCAAAGATTTGCATCTTTGGGGATACTCCAATCCCATTACTTGAAGGGATACTCTAACCTAATTTTTCACTAAAAAAAACTTGAATTTTCTTCCTTAAATTTATTTGAGAATTCTAATTATTTTCTTAAATCATCTAAAATTTTCATTTCAGAGGATACTTCAACCCCATTACTTTAAGTGGACACTCTAACCCCGTTTTTCATTAAAAAAACTTGAATTCTAACTTTATTCCAAATTATTCTCATAACTTTATCTTTGGGGATAGTTTAACCCCATTACTCCTAGGGGATGCTCCAACCCAACTTTTACCAAAAAATCCAAAAATTTTGCCTCTTTTAGGTGCTCTGGATTGTTTTGATTAAAATTCTTTTGTCCTTCAAATTACCATTGAATCCAATCATATCTCAAAGTTGTTACATCGACCATTCTTCAATAATCGAAGACACTTACAAGATACATTTCGATCATCCGTCTTTTTCATGTTTTTATGTTTGTTTACTTTCACATAATTTATTCGATTCGTTTTCATCATACTAACACTTTTCTTTTTGAAAGGACCATTGTGCATTCATGTTTCAAAATTGCTTTCAATATTGTAAAGCGATATTTTGTGTCAGTATCTCTCCAGTATTTGACATGAAATATCTAAATTTTTAAAATCCAATCCAAAAATTATTTTCTCCAAAATCCCTATGTTCTTTATCCTTCCGTGGCGCATAGGTGATATAAATTATATTTCAAAACTCAGATTTACAATTTATAAAACTTCATGCATTAAAGAGAATTATATCTAAATAATGACTAAATGGAACCAATTTAAACGAATCCAGGCATAGTAGGCATCAATTTCAAGCCTCGTAGGGGTGCTAATCCTTCCCAACACGTTCCCTACCCAACTAACGAATCTTTTGACCTTGTAGACCTTGAAATTGGTGTTTCGAGTTTCGTAACTCAAAATAGCATTTTCAAGAGGCATCTAATCCTACCTAGCCCAAAATAATTAGTGGCGACTCCAAGTTTATGGTCACTTCGTGATGGCCATTTGAGATTAGCTGGATGAGTAATTTGTTTAATGGTTTCTCTTCCCTTCATTACTATGCCTAATCCAAATCCTGACCATGGAATAGTTAAATGGCTCGACTAGCACCAACCATCATATATTTTTAAGTCAAGCATGCTAAGCCCTTCGAATCATCCAAAGTTTTGAAGGCAACAAGTAGCGATAGGTTGGCAACTCCACTAAAGACTTTGAGAGTTAGGCCTATGGCTAGCTATTTCTCACTTAGTTTTTAGCTTTGGTCTCCATAATTATTTAGATATAATTCCCTTTTATTTTTATCTACTAATCCTCTCTTTAATGTTTTGTCTTGTGATTATTAGGGATTATTCATTACTGAATGAATATCAACTTGAATAAGCATGGTATCATGGAGTAAAATAAAAAGGTTTGATTGTTTCCCTGACACACAATGCACACATTCATTTGCACTAGATTCCTACTAAATGCCATCGTGCAGTTAGTATTCTACTTATTAGGAAGAAGTGAGCCATTTGCCTTCATAAGTAACCCTCCGCATAGGTACAGCAAGACCTTCTAGGGTGTAAATTACTTATGTCTCTCATGAGCGCCCTTTCACATTTGCATAGGGAAATACATCCACTAGATTGAACTCGTTTCGCCAAACCAGCGATAAGCCTAAGATTGAGGTGCATTAACTATCCTTATCGGAAAAATGAGCAATTTAGATTTTGACTTAGGCATCAACTTAAACCTATATAGTGAACCCTATAAGCTAAACAATGTCAAACCATATCAGATCAATGCTAGAATAACCCAGAGAGTAGGATCACTATTTTTTACCTTTACTCTAATATATCATGGTTACATGGGTGATGATGGGTGAATATTGTTATCCATATTTGTTATTTTTTTTAATGATCATTTCTTTAAGCTATGCCACTACATTCGATGGTAAGCCCTCTTTAATAAGTGGGTGATGACAAGCGAATGCGATTACCTGCAATGCCATCATAAAAACTAATTATATTTGACCAAAATAAGCCATCATACTGTCTGAACAATGGCTTAACATGTATTCACCATAGATGTTGGTGAATGAACATCACCACTTAATTGGTCAATGTTGTCTTTATGAAGTATCGTGTCACCTTGCTAAAGGTGATTTTACATGGACACGTCGTTAGGCTATCCGTTTTGTTGTTAATTGTCATTTTCGCTCTTAGGCATTATGCCGCCTACTATTGGGGCAATTTTGTGATTTATTTTTGTTGTCTCTTTTTTTATGTATATTCTCTAATCTTATACTACCTTATTGTTTCACGTTTGTGTCATATGCATCATTTCTTGCATTAAACATGTGGAGAAATTTGACATGGGGCAATGGTTAACGAACACCATAGTGCCCACAAGATCTTTGCCCCATTAGCGTTATATTTCCTTGATAAGTTTTAAGGCATAATTCATCTATTCTACTATGGCCAGTGCTATAGGGACGTAACATGGTGCATCCATACATTCTATCTACCACTACTAATATTATTTACAATCCTAAAGGAAGATTTCCATGATAGCATTTTCTTGCTTATGACATCCTTTCATATAACATCTTCATTGCATTTATTTGCGTACATACATGCATACCTCCATGCCTAATTCATGAACCTAACGGTGTAGAGTGGTGGCTTGCATGAGTATCAAAACTTTTCTAAAAGAAGCTTTATTTTTCCTTGAGAGGTATCTAAGAAAGACTGATATTGTTAATCATGGGAGATAAGTACTCAGCTAGAATTAAGAGATTAGAGCTAATGCATAAAGAAGCTCAAGAGTGCATGGTTCATAAAAATAAGAAATTGCAAGCCAGATAGCCATGTTAATGAAGATGGTATCAGTCTTTATAAAAGAAAAGTGGTAAGCTAAAGTAACTGACATCAGAAAAGGGTCGACAAATTTCAAAGATCACTTAACTTGTGGCACTAGAGTTACACCCATCTAAGAGGAAGCTATCTAACCTCCATAACACCATTCTAATGATGCACCCGATTATTCGCATGAATCTAATTGTAGCACCTACGCATTCTAGATTTTATGAGGAAAGTACTAAATTTTTCCCAGCTCATTTGTCATTACTTAATCTAAATAACCCTATGGAGCAAGACGAACCTAAAGGTGTCCAACCTTTAAAGAGTACAGAAGACCTTAGCAAATACCAATAATTGGAAAAAAAAATTTAGTGCAATCGAGGAGAACAACAAATTTAGAATCATAAATGCCAAATCTCTGGGCCTAGTTTCTGACCTCATCATTTCACCCAAGTTCAAGGTAATCAAGCTTGAGAAGTACAATGGGACCATAGATCTGACTGCCCATATTCGAATGTATTATCGAAAGATGGTTGGGTATGAAGGGAATAAGAAACTTCTAATTCCCTACTTACAAAACAATCTAGTCGGGGTAACAGCTCATGGTACAATGAGCTAAAAAGAACTAAAATCCAAACATGGGTTGATCTTGCTTGAGCCTTCTTGGATCAATACAAGCAAGTTTTTTGATTGGGTGCCCGATATGTTATCTTTAAGAAAAAAAAAAAGCCTATTGAGACCTTAAGGTAATATGCCTAAAAATGGAAAGAAGAGGTAGCATAAGTATATCCATCATTAAATGAGAAAGAGATGACCATATATTTTGTGGAGATGCTAAATGCCCCTTTTTATGACAAGTTCAAAGGAATGCCATAAGGAACTTTGTTGATTTAATCATGTCTAGGGAAATAATCGAGAATGTAATTAAAACTAGAAAACCTAGAAAAGAGGAGCTACTCCACACTAAGGGAAGGAAACTACTACAAGTGAAAGAGAAGAGGTCTAAGCCTTAACCTTTAACAAGTAGTCAATAAAGGATTTTACCTTTCACCATTTGTATGCCATAAGTCGAATGGTTCACCCTTCAGGGATAGTCTTGTATCAAATTCGTATTTAAGTTTTAACTCATTGTCATCACTTCTAATGCATAACTCAATACCTATGACCCCAACTAGACCTACCCATTAGCCAAAAAGTTTAAGGAGTACTTAGAAAAGATAGCAGGGCAGTTAGGATAGAACCCCCATAAAACTAATCCCATTATCATACACTAAATTATTTCCCTGGCTTATCCAAGATCTATTAGTTCCGCTAGCCTACTAGGAACCTTTAGAGCCACCTTACCCAAAATGTCATGACACCATTGCTTGCGGATATCATAAATGGTTCATTAGTCATTCTATAGAAGAATATGGGGCTTTGAAGAGAAAAGTGCAATGATTAATTAAAGCAGGGTAGCTGGATCTTGATCAACTATGAAACAAGTTATAAAAACCTAAGATGATAGAGGCATTTTAATTTTACATGCTTCATATGAAAAGCTTTTGTCTTTAAAATGTCATCTTTCATGTTTTGAACTTTAAATCATGCATTTAATGAAAGCATAATATTAAGAGTCTTAAAAAGGCTTATGATTGCTTGCATTCTTAATCTTTCTTATAGGTTTCTATGCATAAAACCAACTAATTGTAAGACCTAAAACTTTAATGAATCAGTTTTAAACCATGCTGCATGACCACACCAGAACCATCAAACAAAAAAAAACTTGACTCAAGCTAGGAGTGATAAGAACTAATCCTTCAAAATTTATAGAACCTTTAGGAACTAAGCAACTGTGATATTCTTTTAGAGTCTTATCGGTGGTAATTTAAAGCATATCAATATTAAGAAAAAAATCCACCTTTTTCTTGACAAACTAAAACCCAAGCTACCAGGCCATACCTTGAAAGTTTTTCAAATCAAATCTTAAGGGCAACACCACCAAACTATCCTATGTCCCCACCATAACCTTTTAGGCCCTTATTCTCTCCTTTAATTTTGATACTTCTAAAAGCCTTTCTCGAAACATTTCTTGTATCCCCACCACAACCTCTTGGTCCCTTGTTCTTTCTTGTCATTTTGATACCTTTAAAAGCTTTTCTTAAAATATTTCTTGCATCCCTACCGTAACCTTTTGGTTCCTGATTCTCCCCTTTCAAATTATTTCCCAAAGACCTTTCTCAAGGCACTTTTTGGGGACCCTCTATAACCTAATCTCTAGTTTTTCCCTATCATCTTGATATAATGGAACTCAAATCCTTTTTCAATGCAAATAATCAAGGATTAAGCACAAAATGTTCCTTGCAACTTAAACCTTAGCATCATGCGATTTCTTGTCAGTGGCAAATCAAAATAAGGTATGCCAGGTATGTGAAGTGAAAAAGGAGTAAATAGGAGAACTAGGGCATGCCTTAAAAAATGATAAAAAAATAAAAAATGAAAATTAAATGCAACATCATGTGATTAAAAGTTCCAAAATATCTTTAAAAGAACTTTATTTAAGAAATGGTTCTTCAAGTTCACATAGTCATGTTTGAGATGAAAAATGTTTATCTTTCATCATCCTCTTTCAAATTAGAAGAACTTCCTTTTTTTGCTATGCTTTTAAGCCTAATGAATTCATTCTTTCTAAACCCTAATCAAAGATCACCTTCCACGTTAAGGGGCAAGGAAAACTTGTTTAAAGAGTATAGGGGATAGATGTCCCACTTTATAATTCTAAGAATGCTCAACATCAAGGGGCAAATAGGAAATGCAGAAAGTTTCCAAAGTCTAAGATTCCTTCTAAAGATGGAAAAATGAAAAAAATTAAAAAGTAAAGCAAAATTAAGAAAGGGAATAGAAGATCAAGAAATAGAGACATGATGCCCTCACAAAAAGAAACAATCCTTGATCCAATCACCTTTAAATGCCATATTCTGGGCTTTATACCCTTTCCTTGAAGACCGTGAATCTTAACCTACATTACGGTCTTTAAAAAGTTCATTTCTATCAAACATGGCCATGTGAACTAAGGAACCCATTCTTCGAGAAGTTTTTTTATAGATGTTGAGCCTTCTTAATAATGATGATGCAATCAAACAAAAAATAAATAAAAAATAAAAAAGATTAAGGCTTTAGGGTGAAAACCCAATGGGCAGTCTAAAGCAAAATAGTGAATTTTCAATGCCACTTATAGGATTACCAAGATCCTAACAAGGAAACCATCATTCAAAAGAAATCCATGAACAACTCCAAAATGTCATCTTTAGTGGGATCAACTCTTAGAATTATATTTCTCACTTTTCTAAATCAGCCTCATAATCCTAAACCCATCATGGCCAATCCTGGTGTCGATCAAAATATCAATGGTGAAAGGCTTAAAAGAATCTTAAATTTGTTTGGTTTTTAAGAAATTCATAAGGACTAGTCTATTGATAAGCATAGAAATGCAGGGAATTCATTTCACCTATCCTTAATCTTTCTTGAAAAGGCCTAGTTGCCATTCAAAAAATCTTCTAACCATAAATCAGTAATCTTCAAGAGACTTGAATATCATGCTAACTGGTGAGTCTCTATCAAATGAACATTTAAGGCAAAAAGGATAATAGCTTTTCCAATCATAAGGCAAACTAGGATTAGAATGATTCTTAATCAAAAAGAGGAACCATCTAGAGAGGTTAAGCTAGGTTCAAGAAGAGCCAACTACTGTCTCAATCTTTACCCCCTTAGTAAGCATGCATATCATCCTTCATGAAATTATGCATCATTCTATAGGCATTTGAGCATCACTCGTCAACGTACACTTCCCTCCAAGCTTAGTATAGATAATGGCTAGTCTTGGTGTTTGCACTTACAGGCATTAACGCTTAGATGAATGCATGAACACTAACACTTTCATGCCTTCTCACCTACCTATAATTGCACTTATGTGCACCCTTATTTAGAAGCATTTTGCATTCAACTGCATCTATATTTATAAGCATTCACACCCATGTGCATCCATATTCATGCATAAACGCATATGTACATTCTCTTTTATGCTAAGCATTCTTACCATAAACCTATGCTCTCATTTCATCTGTATTTGCTTATGTTCAAACTCGTATGAAATCTTATCTACCTTCACACTCATGCTTGCTTTAGTGTATGACCATTTGCACTCACGTGCATTTTTATTGCACTCATTACACCCTTACTTATGCATTCAAGCATTTATATTCATGTGCATTTTTGTTTATGTCTAGTAACACTTGGGGGCACCAATGTTATAGGCATTTGCATTCACATGTATTTACATTCTAGTATATTTGTATTCATAAACATTAACCACGTTGTCTTGAATGCATATGCATCACTCCATGCTTATATGCATCTTGATACCAAGCATTACTATCAACTTACTCCATAACATGGTGTTTATGCCTAGAAATGACATTCATGGCATACATCATATCTTTTCTCTTGAGGGTGTCAACCAAAAACCTTCAAAGCCTTTTTTGAGGATGTTACTTTGATAACCTCTAAAACCTCTTTTAAGGATGTTTTAAATGTTTTCCAAAGGCTTTCTCGAGGATGTTTCATTAAAAATTTTCAAAGTCTTTCTTGAGGACATCTTTCATCAATCAAAATTTTGAAGCCTCTCTTAAAGATATTTTCAATATTTTCCAAAGCCTCTTTTGAGGGTGTTTCATCAAAAACCTTCATAGCCTCTCTTAAGGACATTTCATCAAAAACCTTTAAAGCCTCTCTTGAGGATATTTTACTAAAGCTTTCGAAACCTCTCTTAAGGATGTTTTTAATGTTTTCCAATGCTTCTCTCGAGGATGTTTCATTAAGAACTTCTAAAGCCTCTCTCAAGGATGTTTTTCATCAACCAAAATTTAAAAGCCTCTCTTGAGGATATTTTGAATGTTTTTCAAAGCCTCTTTTGAGGATGTTTCATTAAAAACCTCCATAGCCTCTCTTAAAGGACATTTCATCAAAAACTTTTAAAGCCTCTTTTGAAGATATTTTACTAAAGCTTTGGAAACCTTTGTTAAGGATATTTTCAATGTTTTCTAAAGCCTCTCTCGAGGATGCTTCATTAACAACCTTTTAAAGCCTCTCTCGAGGACGTCTTTCATCAATCGAAATTTTGAAGCCTCTCTTAAGGATGTTTCATCAAAAACCTCTATAGCTTCTCTTAAGGATATTTCATCATAAACCTTCAAAGCCTCTCTTCAGGATAATTTACAGAGCTTTCAAAACCTCTCTCAAGGATGCTTTCAATGTTTTTCAAATCCTCTCTTGAGGAGTTCCATTAAATACTTTCGAAGCCTTTTTCGAGGACGTTTTTCATCAATTGAAATTTTGAAGCCTCTCTTAAGGATATTTTCAATGTTTTTCAAAGCCTCCCTTAAGGATGTTTCATCAAAAACCTCCATAGCCTCTCTTAGGGACATTTGATAAAAAATCTTCAAAGCCTCTTTTGAAGGTATTTTACTAGAGCTTTCGAGACCTCTTTTAAGGATGTTTCAATGTTTTTCAAAACCTTTTTTAAGGATGGTTCATTAAAAACTTTCAAAACATTTTTTGAGAAAAAATTTTAGCTTAACATTTAAAGCCTTTGGAAATCTAGAGCAAGATTGACAAAACCTAGGGCAAGAAATCACCCTATCAAACCCTTGGAAAGTAAACAACTAAAAAAGGCCAAAATTGATCATCAACTTACGATTTTAAATTCATCATCTTTACATCATTTAGACATGCATTTACATCCTTATGACTATAAAATATTTAACATCCTTCAAATGCCAACTTCCATATATATAAGTTATATTAGTGGGAAAGATAATGTACGATTTTTTGTTTTCGAAAAACCCTAGAAGGCCTTAGTCCTCAAAGAGCAAGGCACTTATGTATCTCAAAGCCTACACAAGCTGGTGGCACCTATCTGGGGTTAAACCCAGGAAACTACCTACCTCAATCCTAAAAAAAGTAGGACATTGACTTACCTCAAAGCCCACACAAGCTAGTGGCACCATGTTAACCTACCTTAGTCCACAAAAAAGCTGGATGCTTATTGATTTAAAGCCCACACAAGCTGGTGGCACCATGTTAACCTACCCTAGTCCACAAGAAGCTGGATGTTTATCAAGTCAAAGCCCACACAAGCTAGGGGTGCCTGTCTTGAGGGTCAAACCTAAGAAACAACCTGCCTCAGCCCTCAAAGAGTAAGGTGCTTACATATGTCAAAGCACACAGAAGTTGGTGACATCTGTTTGAGGGTTAAACCTAGGAAAAAACTTAGCAGGGAAGTACTCGAAACCATCATCTTATCGAAACAAAATGGTTTATATTTGTCATTTCCCTATTCTTAATACTTAACAATAGCCAAAAAAAGATAACTGTGGATACCTTGTTTTGTCTGGGCCAACTATTGGCATCTTAGGACTTAAATGAAAGATGATAAAATCAAAAAATGAAAAAAATAAATTGGGCCCAAAGAGCCAAAAGTTTTTTGGGAAGGCTAAAATGCCTATAAGCCGAATTAAAGAAAATGTAAAAGTGAGGCATCAAGGGCCACTTTTCATGATGTCACCAGAGTCATTCAGATGAGTACATGGATTAATTTCCCATTGTTTGTGGCCAAGATAAGGTAACTCAGGAAGCCACAGGTACGTGTAAGTTTCATTGGTGCATAAGCATTAATACAAGGCTTTTGTGTCACCAAAAATTTAAATTTTCACATGTAGTATCTATACAAGAGGGTTTGGTATCGATACCAAGGTGTGGTATCAATACCTAGCATGATTGTATTGATACAAACCTTGGTAATAGCTAAAGTTGTGATTTTTAGCAAAATGTATCAATACACAAGTTTAAGTATCGATACAAATTTATGAAGTATCAATACATACCTCTAAGTCTCGAGATTGAAAACAAATTTTTGGTCTTAGTATTATCAGTACATGCTTCATTGTATCAATGCTCATGGGTTAAAATTACCTTGTGTGTCAATACACAAAAGCATTTTTGCCCAGTTCAAGCCATTTTTCAGCCATTACACCACTAATTCAAAATCTGATTTAAACATGTGCCTTGCACCAAAAATCATCAAAATTCATACTAGGCTTCATCTTTGGGCTTATGATTAGATTTAAACAAAATTTTGAGGCCTAAATAGCTAATGATAAGGGATATTTCTTGACATTATGCAATTTGTCAAAGGGTAAGGCTGAATATTCCCATTGCTTAGCTATATAATATAGCATAGATCCACTATTTTTGCTGAGCAAACCAATAGGTTTGCATGGTAGCTAAGCACAATACCTGATCTCTGTATAAGGTACATGCACCAAAACCTTAAAATGTCCTTGCTTTTTCATCTTTTATCTTTATAGTCACAAGGCTATATAAGCCAACCTTGGACTCAGTTGAAGAAAAAACCTATAAAAAAACATTCTCAGCAGAAAAAAATCCACTTCCAGATGTTCCCTTAATTCTCTTCCACTACCAAAAACCAAAAAACTTTTCCCCACTCTCAGAGCCCCTCAAAACCATTACCAAAAGTCTTCCTTAAAGCTTTTATTTCATTCATTTTTCCTCTTAAAACTTCTCTTTATCCACACCTAATGAAAAAACCCCTCTATTTTATCACTCTTTCACTGTTCAACCTTGAAAATATGAGTTCAAAGTCGCTGCTAAGAGAAAAAAGCAAAAGCTTGAATCTTTTGACATATTTTCTCCACTTGACTTTGCATGCTATTTGATTTTTTAACATTTTCACTAAGGTTTTCAAACATCATTGTTGCTTTGTTTGTGGTAGTCTTAGGATATCGATGCTCTTTTAGTGCCTTAATCTTGCATGGTAGGTTAAATATCTTATCTTTCATTATATCATCAAAATGACCCTTTTTTTATGCATTTTTTTATCATGTTTTATCTATTTTCATATGCTTAACACATGTTTGAATGTTTTCATAGTATGCATTAAGTATGTTCATGTATTTTCTAGCATTTTATGGAGTCTCATAACATAAAAATGTTGTTGATAACTTTAGCATACTCTTAAATATGTTTAAATCACTTTTATGCATCTTATTTTGTCATCTCTTTACGCTTTTGTTACCTTTTCCATGTTAAAATGTCATCTTTTTTTGTTTTTATATGTAGTGCTTGTTTATCTTTGTGCATGTTGTATATTATTCATGTTGTTTGTTAAAATGCATGCTTGTTTGTTATAAAAATTTGATTTTCAAAAACAATCCCCAAGTTAAGTTCATGTTACCTCTAATAGATGAACAATAGCATAGATTTGATGTTTTCCCAAAATTGGTCTTTCAATCTTGGTGACAAACTAAGCCTTCCAGGTCTGGATTCATGGAATAAAATGCTATTTTTTTTGTTGAAGTATTAAGCCTTGATTTTGAGTTCAATATCCTCTTTAGTGACATGGTCAACAAGTTGTTTCATTATCCCAAACTACTTTAGGGTTGTGGAATGAATTCATGAGGCCTATGCTACTTGTCCCTTTCTTTCACGGACATTCAAACCTACTAGGTTCGAGCTTATCCTTTAAAAAAAATCAAAAAATCGAATAATCTCCTGTTTTTGTTCTGGCAACATCATATTTCAAGTTTGAAAAATCATTTTTAAGTCATGAATGATTTTTATTGAATTTTCCATATTTTTTGCTTAAAGGGCATCAAAGTACCTTTCCAACAGTGTTTGGTTAGTCCTTGGATCATTCTATATGAGGGAGTTATGAATTTTCGAACCTTTGTTGTTTTAAACCCTTGGAACTAGTGTGGTATATTCTGTCTGGGCCATTTTGGTCCATTATATGATTTTTCTAGAATGTTTAAATATTTTTCCTAAAATACTTACAAAATTTCCTTTTCGAAAAGGTATTGTTCATGATCTAATGATTTCAGATAGGCTTGAAATGATTTTTCAAAGTCCTTTATGCCTTCTTTTTTATACATGCTGCTAGCGTCAAGACGGACTTAACTTCAAAATCTAAATTAACCCAGAAAGTGATTTTCTATAATTTTTGGAATATTTTTATATTAAACCTTACAGAGTTATCTTTCCAATAATACCATATTTACCCCCAATGCCATCGGATAGACTTGGAATAAATTTTGGAAGGGAGATGACATGGTGATTTCCTTTGTTTTTAACTTAATTTTTGAAATAGCTTTATAGAGACATTTGAATGTCTCAAAATGCATTTGATTGATTCCCTTACAACACAAGCCTTTTAGACTTGGATCAAGGCTTAAGTCAAAAATATATTTTACAAAAGTATTCTATTTTTTATTTTAAAAATCCTTTTTTTTAAAAAAAAAAGTTTTCTTGTAAAATATTAAAGGTTTGCATCTTTGGGGATATTGCAACCCCATTACTCCAAGGGGATACTCCGACCTATTTTTCACTAAAAATTTACATTTTTTCTCTCGAATTTATTTAGGATTTTTAATTATTTTCTTAAATCATCTAAAATTTTCATCTCAAGGGATACTCTAACCAATTACTCCAAAGGGATACTCTAACCCTATTTTTTATTAAAAAACTTGAATTCTCTTTTTTTTTCTAAATTATTCTCATAATTTTATCTTTGGGGATACTCTAACCATATTACTTCGAGGGGATACTCCAACCTTACTTTTACCATAAAAATCCAAAATTTTTCTCTTTTTCGAATGCCCTAGATTGTTTTAATTAAAATCTTTTTTGTCCCTTAAATTACCATTGAATCCAACCATATCTTAAAGTTGTTACATTGGGCATTCTTTAATAATCAAAGACAACTACAAGATAAATTTTGATCATCCTTCCTTTTCATGTGTGTTTATTTTCACGTAATTTATTACATTTTTTTCACCTTGCTAGCATTTTTCTCTTTGCAAGGACCATTATGCATTCATGTTTTAAATCTGCTTTCAAAATTGCAAAGTGATAACCGTGTCAATATCTGTCCAGTATTCAACATGAAATATCAAAATTTTTAAAATCTAATCCAAAAATTATTTTCTCCAAAATCCCTATGTTCCTCATAGCTGCGCGTCGTATAGGTGATCTATATTTTCTTTCAAATCCTGGATTTATAATTTCCAAAACTTCATGCTTTAAAGGGAATTATATCTAAATAATGACTAAAATCAATTTAACTGAGATCAAAGTGAGACATTGTTATTGGGTACTGATTTTGGGCATCGTGAAGGTGTTAATCCTTCCTCATGCATAACAAACTCCCAAACCCAACCAATGAATCTCTGAGCTCTGTAGACCTTGAAATCGATGTTTCGAGCTTTATAACTCAAAATAGCATTTTCAATAGGCATCTGATCCTTCCTAGCCTGTAATGACTGATGGTAACTCCAAGTTTATACCGACTTCGCAACGGCCATTTAAGATTAATTGGATAAGCGATTCACCTGATGATCTCTTTCCTTTTCATATTACTATGCCTATTCCAAATCTTGATCATGGGATAGTTCAAATGCTCGACCACTACCAACCATCATATATTTTTAAGTCGAGCACATTAAGCCCTTCGAATTGTCTAAAGTTTTAGTGGCGAGCATGTGGTGACACTTTAGTTTGTCTCTAGTTTATTATATATTAACTTTTAATATCCCATGAATACTCCCACTAAGTCTTACATATTTCTTGAACATTAACATGTAAATACTCCCACTAATCATAATAAGTCTAAGACCCATTTGCACGGAATTAATCTTAATAAAAATCAAATTTCAAGTTAATTAGGCTTAAATTAATTAATTGGTATAATTTGATAGACCATGATGTAGAACAATTCTACTAAGATTTATTAAATAAGAGAAATCAAAAGGTATGGCATCCATATGCCAGCAAAAGATATATGTTCAAAACATTTATCCTAAAACTTTCTAAAAATCAGTCAATTGAGCTAAAAGCATTAACATCTTATGCTTAAAATAATAAATCATGAAATGAAACTTTTTAATAACTTTGATGTAAGAGGCATGAGCCTGATCCATATCATTTGGGTTGCCCTCTTTACCAATTAGTCATCTTCATTTATCTTTTTCCTTGTCTTTATTATTGGTCCTTACAATATGTCAAACACACGTAGTACTAAAAGTAAATGACTTTTCGAATTTATACCTAAGGTAGAAACTCCCTTTTGCTTTTTGTCCTTAATTAATTTAAGGTATTCTTTGCAGTTTCTCCTCTAATGATTGCATTTTTCATAATGATGATAAGTACCTTTAGCAGTTCTGTCCTTAGCCTTTACTCTACCAAATGGCTTCAAACTCTTTGACCTATTCCTTTTTTATTTCTTTAACTTCTTCTCGGTTCTTTTAGAAGTAAAAGTAGAAGAAACTAAGTGGATCACTTTCTCAATGATGAAAGACTTTTCTATTATAGACAACATATTTAGCAATCCTAGAAGAGATGTCTTTAGCTAATTCATGTTAAAGTTTAACATAAATTATGAAAAATTTAGAGGCATAGAGGAAATAACCAAATCAATGGCTAACTCACTGTCCATTGACTAACTTAATAGTTCGAGAAAAATGATCTAACCAATCATCTTTAGCACATTAGTTCTAACAGGTGTATCTTCAAACATCTTGTTTGGAACAATTCATTTGAGATGTCAAACCTCTTAGTGTACCTTTCCTTATCAAATAGTTCTCTAAGGTTTAGGATGATGTCCAGACCTTTAATGCCCTCATGTTAATTTTGAAGATTAGCTGACATGCTAGCCATCATCACACATATGGCCTATGTGAGATTATCTCTATGATCTCGGTAGGCATTTTTTTCTTCTTAAAAAACATCGAGTCCAAGCTTTTTAGGTATGGGCTCCATCAAAGACATAAGCCTGATGCTTTTATGTTAAAACAATTTTAACATTGCAGAGCCAATCAATAAAATTCAACCCAGTCAACTCGTTAAAACCTAGTATGCTACGTAGTGACAGATTAGAAGTCATGCTTCTTGTTTATATCCTTTATGAAATCAAAACATATTTAATGTCACTAATATACATAAGATCATCATTCAATCAGGTTTTAAAACTAGAATGATTATTTCTTATTATTTTTTCATAACTATTGCCCTCAACTATAATATGAGAGCTTTATTATTTGAATCCTCTTAATAAGCTAGCACTCATTTTATCTTTACATTACCTTGAGTGACTCAACAAATCATACAAGAACTAATTAAATAGGCAATTTAATTTACCAATTGTATCTCTATGCAACTCCAAGATCAATTAGGTGGAAACCCTTTACCTAAATACATTTTATGTATTTCGGATAACTATGGCCTCTAATATCACATGGTTAAGTGCGACACATCCGAACCATGCAACATTAGTTGAGTAAAACCCATTATCTATAACTCACATCATTTGAGTGGAAGGTACCTTAAATGACTCAACAAATCACCCTTAGCCAAAACTTAAGCATCTCGTTATAAATAACGGAAGGCATCTAATCATGCTAAGACATGGACTGAATATTTTATGAGGGATTTCTTTTATAACATTATTATTTAAATCTGATTGATTTGCTTTTGACTGCGTAGGCATTTATTTCAAGTGTATACATATAATATATATATATATTTATCAACATAAAATATATCTATCACATGCAAACTACTAGAATGATTATGGACTTTCATCTAAGCTAGTTTCCTTGAGCCAGTAGGAAACTAGGTGGTCAATTTCCTAGGGATATCAATAACATATTATATAAGTTTTCAAGGTGATTTCCATGGACGTTATTTTGGTGCCATCTCTTTTGCATCTTGGAGCTCGTAAATCCTTTAATACAAATCTAATCCTATATCTCTAACTATGTAACAATTACATGAGTTTAAAGGAACCTCGATAATAAAAAGATAAGGTAGGGTTTGTAGACCTTATTCGAGGGGAGTAAGGTGAGAAAAAAATTTTACAACTTTCGATAATAAAAAGATAAGGCAGGGTTTGCATACCCTATTTAAAATTAAATACAAAAATAAATAAAATTAACCGTCCATAACCTAGTCAAACTAAAGCCTAAGTCCATAACCATCCCTCATGCTTTAATAGTTATAGCATAATAATAATAATAATCTATAGCTAATATCACATGGTAATCACATGTACACACTGCATGTATAAACAAATTTATAACATTTAATAAAGCATTTATAAGAATTGGCCATAATGATAAAACATACTTAATCCTAGTCTTAATTTGGACATTTACCAAACCATTAGGTGATTTGCCTCAACAAGGACAAAACTTTATTTGAATACTTAAATTTAGGTTTCTAAATTAATATATTTAATGAATTGAAATGAAAATAACTTATTTAATTAAACAATTTAAGAAAACAAGTTTCTAAATCTCTATTCTTTTAAAACATGTTTATTTAAAGAATCCTATTTGAATTGAAATTCTTTAAATGTTCTTAATTTTTAGGAACCAAGTTTTATTAGATAACTCTTTATCCAATCCAACCTAAACTATTTCATAATTTAAAAAATTTGATTCCTAACTATGTGGGATTTCACTCTGACTAGAAATCTAGCTGGAATGGAAGTAGGACTCTAACAATTAGTGCCTTTAGTTTTTGGTAATCTTTTTGGCCATACCAATAGCCTTTTGCCACCACCTTTAGATGATGCTTTAGGGTTGTTTCAAGTGATGGGAAATCAGATTAGGTGCTACATAGAACTGATTCAGGGCTACATTCAAGATGGCATCTTTCTTGCTCTAAATCGTAAGTTACAAGAAAAATTAGGAAATGGCACTACCTTGCGACAAACCCTATCTTGATGCCCAACTTTCCACACCTTTGAGGATCTTTATAAACTAATTTTAGATGATGGAAAATCATTCAAGATTCTGCCCAAGTTCAAATCAAAGTAGCAAACTCAATGGCAACAAATTGCCTTTTAAATCGCAAATCACATGGTTATACTTTTAATGGATGTGACATCATCATGTGTTGACTTTCAGCAACCAAGATCCATTCAAGAATCACATATTCTTTGATTAACTTGGTGTTCTAAAGTGTAGCAAACCCATGGAACATTGTCATAAAGATTTCAAGGTGCATAAGAGGTAAGAACACATCTAACAATAGCAACCATACCATGCGATTTCATCAAGAATATTCAAGTTTTTGATTTCGTTGTTTTAAATCATATTTAATTAAATCAACATTGAATTTTATAAGTATAATATCATAAAATTAGATCATCAAAATCAATTTCTATAACAAGGAGATATAAAAAATTTCTTAAAGAAATAGCAAATTACAAGAAAAAGTCTTCGAGTTTCATCAATTCAATGTGCAATTGATCTAAATCAATGAATACTAATTTTTATTAATTATTAAACCTTTTAATAATAATCAAGACACATTCTAAGTATGATTTCTAGAATTAAGAAAATTTATAAAAATTATTTCATAAAGTTCTAGGGCCCAAAACTTTATAGATCTATACATGTGACATCCGAATATCAATTATGATGAATTAAGCTAAACATACTCTATGTAATCCACAAACTATAGGCTCTTTATATCACTTAAAGGGAACTCTTTCCTAGTGAACTCCAGCCTTATGCGAGTATTGGATTTCAAAAATAATCAATACATAAAGATACATGCACCAAAAATAATAAAAATAGAAATAGCTGGACTTCCCTATGGATCTTTATAAAGGGCTAGCATATTGTAAGCTATAAAATTTTAAATCAAGATTTAAACATCCATTTGATCAAAGTTACCAAAAGTTTAAATGTCAAAATCTAAACAATAAAGCCAAGAAACTAGTTTTTTGAAAGATTCTTGAAGACCACAAGTAGCACAAGTCTCTCACTTCTAATGATTATCCACACAGGTGACCGCTGAAACCTTCTTGAAGTGATGATTCTCTAGTGCTAGCTAGAAGAGTTATCAATCCTTAACCAAAAGGTAATTTTGAATTTTTAATCAAACTAGAACTAGGAAAACAGAATGGAAGAAGTTTGTGCCAACCATAAAATCTCTTAAGAAGATGGTGTAAACTAGAGTTTGTTTTCAAGTTGGAATATTTTTGAGAAAAACTATATTTTATCTTATAAAATATTCTTTCAACATATGCAATAGCCTCTTTCTCAAATTTTTGGTCAAAATTTTCTCTTAAAGCCTTTAGGTGATCATATCTATATATACTTGCTCAATCTTATTCCTAGTCAGATTTAAATTGGAATAATTTTGACTTAATTAAAACTCCCTAAACAAGTTAAAATATTCTCCTTGTTTTAGGTTAATTAAATGGTCAACTATTCCTTCTTTTGCTTAGGTAGAATTCTTTTTGCTTATTAGGCTAATCAAATTAACCCAACAAGCTTGGGCTACAAGCATGGATAATGGCATAATGTAGCCAAACTTGTGCTTTGATGAATTTAATCCAATTAATTCAATTTTATAAATAATATTTATTTAATAAATATAATTATCAAATAATTATAAAATATTTAATTTACATAACCTTTAATTATCAAATATTTATTAAATAATATTTATTTAAATATTAAATAAAAAATTTGGAAACATAAATTAGCTAGTACATAAACATCCTTATGGATTTTATCATTATAAAATCTTTAATTTAGTTAAACCTATTTTTAACTTAATTTCAATATTATTTAATATTCATTAACAAATAATTAACATTAAAATAATATTCAAGGGATTATAAACAAATTTTTGAGATAGGAAAATTTAATTCTCAATCAAATCCTTGATGAAATCTTATTTCAACTAGAACTAGTGTTTATCCACTTTTACACTTGATGTCTCAATTTAGACATTATTTTAGTAAGACAATCTTATTATTAATGTCTCAATTAGACAAAAAATCTTGATTTCACAAATTTGATTTTCGTCTCAAATAATTGAACTCATTTGATTAAGTCCTTCATTCAAAATACCTTTTATTAATTAAGTAATACCTAATTAAATCCCAAATATAATCCAATAGTTCAATCTTATTGTGTGTGACCCATTAGGTTCCCAACATGTTGGAAATAAATATAAATAATCTAATTAATCATATTCATAGATCAAAAGTGGGATCTAGCAACCCATTATGACCACCCAAATGTTGAAGAGTCATTGTGACCCTATAGAAATCTTTCAATAACTAGCCTATTAGTGTAGACGATCCTTTCACCATATATCCTAAATTAAAGATGAGCATAATGCAATGTCAACCCAAACCTTTATCCATATTAGTTTTTACAACTCATGTTTAATGTTTATGAAACTATAAGGAACTATTCCTGATAATCCAAATATATGATCTGCCCAGAGACTTTAATCCAATTAACCATAGTTAAGAACACTCGAGATATGTCTCCAATGTCACTTAGAGTGGTGAATACTCTATGGGTCACTGATTCATCTACCATATGTTTTATGTTATACCCAAAACCAACCTACAATAAGCATCCATCTGTTATGGACCCATTTATGATGGAACCAAAGCATAACACTCCTCATATGAGATAACCAGGTATCATAAGTTCAAGGGCTACTGTACACGACTAGCAGATGAGAATATAGGCCATGGACACTTGACTGACTTATACCAAATAAAGTTCTCATTTGGGCTATTTTTAGTGAACTTGTTTTCATAAAACAAGTACCTTTATGCTATTCCCAAGTATTTCATATACATCAACCTCTATGAGATCAAAGGTTAGCAAGCATGCCATGCATGGAAACTTAGCATATACTCGGCTATGTATTGTCAATGCCCCATCTTGCCAATACAATGACTAAGAACACTTTTAGAAATACGATTTTAATGCATAAGGATCTCATTATCATAATTGATCTACTAACTTTGCAAGGCCATTGTGTCTCAAGGGCTTCATCCAATTAGTGTTTGCATGAGTCTCAATCATGCCATTAACATGAAGGAAAACCTATTTTACTTTAACTTAGTAACTTGTATATAGTTATTTGACATGTATCCCATGTCCTAATTTGATTAGTTCAAAGGCATACATCAATAGTTCTTATGTGCCAGTCATGTATAATAGTCCTTAGAGTTATGACACTAAGTTATCTCGTATGGAAAGTGTTATACTTAGAGATCATCACAAATGGGTCCATATTTGATGGATGCTTTTGGTAAGATGGTTTTGTGTATGGCATGGATCATGTGGTTGATGGATGATTAATCCAAAAAGGATTTACCACTCTTAGTGACAATTAGAGACATATCTCGAATGATCCTAACATTGGTTAATTGAATTAAAGTCTTTGGCCACAGCATAAGTGAATTCTAAGAAACCACTTATTGTAGATTCATGAATATTAACCATAAATTGTAAGATCTAACATAGATTGAGGCATAAGTAGAGACTAAATCTTGCTCATGCTCAATTTAAGACACATGGAGAAAGGATTGTACTACTATGATAGGCTAGTTACTGAAAGGCTTTGATAAGGTCACATTGACTCTTCAACATTTGGGTGGTCATGTGGGTTGCTAGATCCCACTCTTGCTCTATGAATATAAGTATTTATGTCCACTACAAACACATTTGGAACCCAATAGATCACGTATAATGAGATAGATTTGTTGAATCAAATCTAGGATTTAATTAAGTATGGTATAAATAAATAAAAAGTAATTTTGGATGGATGACTTAATTGAATAGTTCAGTTAAGATTTATTTAAGACAAAACTAGATTGTGAAATGTAGATTTTTTTGTCTAGTTGAGACCTAAAAATAAGATTGTCCTATTAAAATAATGTCCAAATTGGGATATGCTATATAGAGGTGGATAAACACTAGTTCTAGTTAAAATAGGATTTCACCTAGGCAAGGGATTTAATTGTGAATCTAATTTTTGTCTCATTTCTTGGTTCACAATCCTTTGGAATAATATTATAATATTAGTTGTTTAATAATTAATATTAGCAAGATTAAAATTAACTTAAAATAGTTTTAACTAAATTAAAGATTTTATAGAGATAAAATCCATGATGTGTATACCAGCAAATTTAGTGTCCAATTATTTATCTAATTTTATAATTATTGGATAATTATATTTTTTACATAAATATTATTTATGTAGATAAATATGGTCTCTAAATTATAGAATTAAACTCATGGCAACATAGTCCAGCTCAATAACCCTTATTATGCCTAAAGCTTGGTTTATGGTCCAAGCTTGTTGGGCCAGTTCCATGGCCTAAGTAAGGTAAGGGATTTTGGCTAAGGCATGTGGGAAGGGCTAACCATTTAATTTAAAATACCTAAAAGAAGGTGAAAGAGTTTCACTAGTTTTAGGAATTTTAATTAGGTCAAAACTTTAAAACAAGGTTGTTTAATTTAAAACACCTAAAACAAGATGCAAAAGTTTTACTTGATTAGGAGTTTAATTAGGTCAAAACTCTTTCAAATATCCTAAAGCCAACTAGAAGTTGGATTGAGCTAGTATACAAAGACATGTTGGGTTAGAAAAATTATTGATCTTTCTTGAACTATTTTTTAAAAGAAAATATTTTTTAAGAGGTTATAAAATATTTCCTCAAGTTTTTTCTTGATTATTGCCACCTAATAGCTCTACCTTCTTTAGGGATCCTAAGCTATTTTGCCACCTCCTCCCTTGATATCTTCTTGGTTCTTGTTTGATCAAAGATACATATTTACCCTTTGGTTAAGGTTTAACAAGCCTTTTAGGTAGCACTAGAGAACCATCAAGCTTTAAGAAGGTTTTAACAAATATCAGTGTAGATTATTGTTAGAGATAAGACACATGCATTGCTCTTGATCTTAGAGATCATTTTTAGGAAGCCATAGTTATTACCTCAAGGATTTTTTGGTTAGTTTTTGTTTCAGATTTCAACATTTCAAAACAAGGTAACCTCACAGTGGATATTTAAATCTTCAAGAAAATGTTAATGTCCACTATATGTAACTCTTTTGTTAAAGATTCATAGAGAAGATCGGTCGTTTCTATGTTTTCATCTTCTGTTGCTCTTTTCATAATATTATGTTGATTTTTGAATCCAACACGTGTGAGGCTAGAATTTATTGGGATTCTCATAAAGACAATAAATCTGATAAGGTTTAACATATTTCTTTCTAATCCTTATGTCAAGGCCACAATTGCAATCATGTTTGACATGCTTCATTCTAATTATCATGTCTAGTCTATAAATTTGATCAAGTTTGCGACATTGGGAAGGTACATTATTTTTAAAGAAACATATTAAGGATCTTTCTTTAAGATTTTTAGAGAATTTGGTTATATACTAAAATATTAAGAATGGACTAAAAGGTTTTACCTTATTTCGAATAGAACCTTAATGACTGCTAGTACATATAATGTTGTTTATGCTTCATTATACATTCCTAGTTAGGCAGGAATTACTACTAGTATAGATGATGTTGTTTATGCATCATTAGACACTTCTAATTAAGACAATGATGATTACTAGTATATTTAATGCTATTTATGCATCATTATACACTTATGATTGGGGCAACGATGCTGCTAATATATATGATATTATTTATGCATTGTTATACACTTTGGATTGGAGCAAGAATGGCTACTAGTATATATGAAGTTGTTTATGTATCATTATACACTTATGATCAGACAATGATATCATTCTCACATTTTATGAGGTTTACTATCTAGTTACTATTAATTTCTACCTTGCTACAAAGGAAGCTTCCATTATGATACTTGCACAAGCTACGAGGTTTGATTATTCAATTTTTATGATGAGCTCATTACATATGCCAAAATAGTCAATTGTAGATAATGACAAAATAAGTTTTTCTTCAAAGCATTTTTGCATCAAGATGATGAAAAATAGAATTTGAACCAAACTTGATGACTATAGAAGATTCATCAAATATGTTGTTGCATCAAAATGGTAGAAGATAGAGAATACACCGAACTTGATAGCCAAAGAAGATTCATCTAAGATGTTGCATCTAGATGATGGAAGATAGAGTGTGTGCTGAACTTGATGATCGAGGAAAATTCATCCAAAATGTTATGGCATCAAGATGGTGGAAGACAAAATGTGAACCAAACTTGATAAATAGGGAAGATCAATTAACAAAAGATTTTACAATATCAAGATGAAAAATTATCTTAGAAAACTTCAAGTGCTTAAGCTTTATCCTAAGACTTGATATTACTCGACCATGAAGCTATTGCAAACATAATGTTAGTAAATATGCCCTAAAGTTAATCAAAATAGGGCATGTAATCAATAATGCAAAGCTATCATTTCACTATAATGGCATAAGGTTTTCCTTCATGTTAGTGGCGTGACTAACAATCATGAAACACTAGTTATGCCTTGCAAATGAATTATAAAGAGTTATCATTATAGGATCTTTAAGTATTAAATTCATGTTCCAAAAACTATTCATACTCATGTTATTGCCATGACATTTCATTGGCAATGCTTAAAGACTAACACATTTTTGCCTTCTTACTTATGAAGTAAGCAACAATCTCATTGGATAAAGTATAGGGATGCTTTGGATGGCATGCAAGGTTCTTGTTTTATGCGACTTAAAATTATAGAATATTAAGTATAATACGTTTATACTCAATACATAAACAAAATTATTATATAATTTTATATTTATATAAATATTTATTAATTTTTAAAATTTTAATT
The DNA here is from genome assembly GCA_038382025.1 of Adansonia gregorii. Lineage (NCBI taxonomy): Eukaryota > Viridiplantae > Streptophyta > Magnoliopsida > Malvales > Malvaceae > Adansonia > Adansonia gregorii. The sequence continues at coordinate 67,275 of JBBYHO010524039.1, read as the reverse complement.
TTGGTAATTTTGTCACAACATAAAAGTAATTATTACAATCGAATTAAAAAATATTTATAAATTATAAAATTTAAAATTCTTTGAATCCATCTAAGCTCGCTCAAATTCGAATCAATTGAATCTAAAATAATTCAAACCCAAAAAAGCTGACATTTGAAATGGTTAAAGCTTGAGATAATCCAAACCCGAAGAAACCCATATTCAAAAATATTCAAACCTAAGATAATTTGAATTCAAAATAAATTTTAACCAAAATAACTTATAGCCAAAAGTAATCCGATTTGAGTCTGCCCAAACCTACCTTTTATCACCTCTATTTATACGTAAGGTTTAGTTAAATGATTTAATTTTAATTTATTCAATGTGCACTTTATAGAGAGCAAATTTAGTATTTTGAAAAAGTAGAAAAAATAATGATAAAATATTATTTGCAGTTTACTTTGATTGTCTGTGTAATTATAGTATTAAACATTTAAACATATATCATCAGCTAATGTGTTTTTTTATGTCTATCTCAACTCATAGTTAAAATAGTATAGAAAGAGCCTGGTTACAAATTTTTCTTATTTTATATTTCCAAACATTTTCCATAGTTTTTGCTACTAAATAATGTAGACATAAGTAAATAGCTCTTAACTGTATACTATAATAATGATCTAAAACATTGATCATGAATATGTAAAACATTGAATACTATATTAATAATTTTTTATGTCATTTTATATTTTCAAACACTTGCATTCTCTCATTAACATTGATTCCTATGTAGTTTAAATCACATTATAGAATCAAAAAAAAAATTATACGCTTAAAGCTATAATTAGCTTTTATAGCATAATTTGTGGGTGAATATTTAAGAATTGTTTATTAGAAGTAAATTTATTTAAATAAGCCAAATTGTGAAAGTAACTACATCTTTAAATTTAAGAAAATTAATAATTTCTTGTTCATATCTATGTAAAATGTAAGTCAATTAAAAATTTATAAAAAATAAATATAATTTATTATATGAGATATTTAAAATTTGAAATAAAATAAAATTAAAATAATTAAACATCAGACGCATAGTGTTTATTCAAGACTATACACATGTTAAAAGAATAAACAATCCACATTGAATATTTTCTTGTATAATAATAACATAATATAAATTTGTTGCATAATAACGAATAACCATAAAATATGTTGCATAAATAATAAACCAAAATTTTAAAAATGAAAACAATAATCATTATATATATATATATGAAAAAAAGCAGATATATATATATGAAAAAAAATAAAATAACTAGCATATTATAAGCTTGTTATGTAATAATTTTACAAATAATTCAAACATTTTGAATTAATTTAATAATAAAATGAAAATTATAGATAAAATATTAATAAAGGATTAAATTATAAAAAAAAGAAATATAGAAATAAAAGATGCATAAATGAATGTCTATGTGTAATTGTTATGCACAATTAATACAAATAATTCAAACAATTTGAATTAATTTAATAATAAAATGAAAATTATAGAGAAAATATTAATAAAGGATCAAATTATATAAAAAAAAAGAAGCATAGAAATAAAATATGCATAGATGGATCTTTATGTGTAATTTGTATGCACAATTAATACAATTAATAAAGGTCATTATTATCTTTTGAAACTATTTTTAGGAAATAATCTTTTAAATTAAGTTTGTATGCAACAATCGATTGAAAATTAAAATATAAATAATGTTAATTTGTTATATAAAATATTTTACATTAAGTAATCAAAAAATTTAAATGAAGAACACCTGACATTTATTTAAGACTTTACATGTGTTAATAGAATAGAAAAGGCCTCAAAGGATGAGTGAGCTGAAGGTGGGCTGGTTATGTTGAATGTTGTTAATGCGTGTGACCAGCTATGATTGCAGCATAACAAATTATTCCATGAATGAAAGGTGAGTATTCAAAAACTCATCCAAAAACTAAAAAGTATAAAAAAGGAGTAGCCAACTGATGCTATTTTAACTAGAGCAAAAATTATATAAGAGGCTCTAAATTAAGCAATTTATAGAGAATAAAGCTATTGGACACAAAGATCTCAGGTTAATTAGTTGCACAAAAGTAATCTTAACACTGCCTTCTTTCATGCAGAAGCATCTCTTAAGAGGAAGAATACTGTCATTAAAGGCCTCAAAGGTGAGAATGGAGATTGGTGAGAAAATGAGCAAAGAATTAGAGACATAGCTACCAAGTCCAACAACTATTTGAGTCCCAGGGTAGTAATCTATATTCTGACATCTTGGAAGGGGTTAACTGATGGATTACAGATGACATGAATTCTTTTCTTATTATGAATTTTAGAGCAAATGAGATTACTAATGCCATCAAAGAAATGCACCTTACAAAGGCACTTGGCCTTGAAGGAATGCTAGCTCTGTTCTACTAGCACCATTGGCATATCATTGGTAATGATGTTATTCAATTTTGCTTAGAGTTTTTTAATGGTCATGGCAGAATTGATAGTATGAACCATACTCATATAGTTCTGATCCCTAAGATTAAAAAATCTAAGCGGATAACATAATTCAGACCTATTGGTCTTTGTAATATACTTTATAAAATTCTTGCCAAAGTTTTAGTTAACATGTTTAAACAAATTTTGCATATATGCATTGACATGGGCCAAAGCACTTTCGTCCTTGGCAGACCAATTATAGATAGCATGTTGGTAGCCTATAAGTAACTCCAGAGTCTCAAGAATAAGAGAGGGGGGAAAATGATACCAAAGCTTAAGAAGAAAAAATACTACGACAGGTTTAAATGGTAATTTTTAAAAAGATGATCGAGAACCTTGGGTTTTATCATAAGTGGGTGAACTTAATTGTGACTAGTATCTCTTTTGTTTTTTTACTCTATAGTTGTTAACGACAATATCACTAATACCCTTTATCTTAAGAAAGAACTCGAATAAGGAGATATTCTTTCTCCATATCCTTTTTTTATTTGCAATGAAGGTCTATCAGTTCTCTCGAAGAAAGATAATAAAGAAAAAAAGAACAAAGGTGTACCACCTAGTAGGAATAGATCTCAAATCACACATCTTTTCTTTGCAGATGACAACTTAATCTTTACCTGAGCCAATGTTGAGGAAAATGTAGTTTTAAAAGATGTTATGAAAAAATACAAAAATGTTCGAAAAAGCTGATTAACTTTAATAAATCTACTATATTCTATAGTTCCAACGTAGAGCATAGTCTAAAAGATTCACTACAACAATTATTTAAAGTAAAAGTCATAAATACCTTGAAAAGTATCTGAAGCTTTCCACCATTATTAGCATAGGAAAGAAAAAGGCAATTAGGTAGTTAACTGAGAAGCTAAAGGGCAAACTAAGGAATTAAAGCTCTAGATGCATGTTTCAAAAAAAGAAAAAGGTGTTTAATAAATCAGTTTTATAAGTGATCTCGACATACACGAAGAATTATTGCAAGTTGCTGAAGACCTTATGCCTAGAACTAAATAAAATTTTTAGTGACTATTGGTGGGCAACAAGTAAAGACAATAGTAGGATTCATTGGAAGTCATGATAGTATATGCACTTACCAAAAGACAATAGAGGACTAAGATTCAAGAACATGGGCATTCAATATGGCTATCTTAAGAATGCAAGGGTAGAGATTGCTCAAATGCACCCATTCTCTTGTCCATAAGGTGTTGAAGGCCAAGTATTTTCTAGAAACTTCCTTTTTGAATATAGGTCTTAGATGTAACACATCACTAACATGGAAGAGCACTTGGAAAGCTAAAGGCCTTTTAAAGAAGGGAATACGGTAAAGAGTTTGAAATGAACACTCAATTAAGATTTTGGGAGGACCGCTAGATGCTATAATCCTCAAATTTCTATGTATGCACTATCCGAGATTTGAATGACAAAAGAGAATTAGTGGCGAGTTTAAATATGATAAGAAGGGGGTTATGGAATGCCTTGATCAGGAACTTGTTTAACAAACAGGAAATAGATGACATATGCGCAATGCCTATCCTTAAACATAGTGGCAAGGATACCATTTCTAACATTTTGACAAGAGTGAAAGATATATAGTTGTGAAAAACCTATTTTGTCTAAGCCATTAATTGATTTTTTTTTTAATTTTAGAGGTTAGATGGAATTTTCCAACTTTGGGTCCTTTTGGATAAGTTAGAGATGTTAGAAAGGTCCAGTTGAATTGTTGGTTGGTTTCCATGAGTTTAGTTTAACACAAAAAGGCATCTCAGCATAATTATCCAACTTAAAAGGTAGCTATTGAGTTTAGAAAATCGTGACCCAGGTTTTAAAATTTTGAGAATGTTAAGAGTTAAATGGTATAGGTCTCTTAAGAGAATTAGAGTGTTTATTAATAATATTTAGATGGAAAAGAGACTTATTTTAAAAGTTGCAATCAAAAGTCAACATAAGGGTAAAAGTCAATTATAGATAAAATCAACTGTAAAAAGAAAACTTTTTAGGCTAGAATTAGATTTTGAACTTGGAAGAGTTCTACAGTTTAGATTTCAAAATTAATTAAACCATAATGAAATTGAACATTGACTTTTAGGTCAAGAAAGTGTAATCGGGACTGGGTCATGAGATAACCTTAAGAATTTAAAGTGTCAAGACTAAGGGCTTAATCCGGGAGGTCGAAGATAAAATATTTAGATTTTTTTGGAGAAAGTCATTATGACAAATTTTGCTACAAGATGGAACATTCAATTGCTCTTTTACATAGATAAATCTAGGTCAATTGAATAGAATAAAAAGTTGTACGTAGATTAGTATAAAAATCATGCCATGGCTAAATTTCCCATGTGATTAATATATAAATTTTAATTATCCATTCATTAAGGGTACTAATGTCATTTTCCCTAAATTAGTTAGAAGGTTAATGATTAAATTAAGATCACCGTAGGGTGATTAAAGGTTAAATACCAACTTTAGGACCTATAAATGAGGATTGTGATCTACAATTTCATAACTTTTAAACTCTTAAAAATTCTAAAAGATAAAGAATATTCATTTTTTATCAAGCTCTCATCATTTTTGGGAGAAGATCGTGCTTCGAATAGGTATAATTTCTTATTTTTCTTTTTAATTTCAACCTAATTTCATGATTGAAATGATTGATTCATGTCTTTTGATGCTTAATTGAGTTTCGGCCATGGTATTAGCATGTTTTATAGCATTTGACCATCTTGAATCTTAATGCTATGATGTTTTGATTTGATTTTCAAGTATAATTTATTTGATTTCATTTTATTTTAAGCATGATTGAGTGATTAGTTGCTGAAATTTAACATGAAATTATGTTTAGAGAACTTAGTCTACGTTTAAACAGGATGATATTTCTAGATCTATGTTTTGACCAACCTTATTTCTTAGGATTCTGGTGATTTAAGTTTTGTTGAGCTAGTATTTGATGATATTAAGCTGAAATTTCAAAGTTTGGATGATAAAATCATGATTCTCTAGCTTCGATGAGTTGTTTGAACATGAGGAAAAGAAGGATACAAGTTCTGCTAGCTTAGGTAATATAGATCATGAGCTTAATTAATTTAATTTTGTATGATCTTGCTAATTTTTGTTAGCTTGAGCTAATCTAAGTAAATAGAACTTGAGTCTAGTGCCAAATGATGAAATTATAAATTTTTGAACTTGTAGAAGCATTCAAACAGCCGAGAAAATGTTTAGGTTTAATCATAATGAAATTAAGGTGAGCTTGAGTGCATTTCATATAATTATGTTTATTTGGTGAAAACTAGATTAATTAGGTTGAATTGAACTTGTGTAAGCTAGAATTTATGCTTTATTGAATAAATTTGTAAGTTTGCTTACAAATTACTACACTTAAATGTTTGAAAGCATGTTTTGATTTTTAGTCATATTGATTGAATCCAAGCTTTTCTTGTGCTTGATTGTTAAATAATGAGAATTTATGAGAATTAATGTTAGAGGAGCGTGAATAATTCAGCTAAGGTTGTTTTGTGCTTAGAATAGGTTTTATGAATGATTAGTTGCTAGAACCATAGGTAAGTATTCTATATGTTTGATAAAATGCATGTTAGGGTTTTTAAAATGTGTAAAACCTTGTTTTCATAAAAGATTCCTTAAGGGCAAGCTTTGACTCAGTTAATCAATAGGTGATCAAGGCTTGAATTTATTTAGGAAGCTTTTTAATGTGTAACTAAGGGATATTAAATAAAATGGCAATTTAGAGCTGATTGGTAGCAATAAAAATGTTTCTAATTGTTTTCAAGTGTTTGGTTGAGTTTAAACTTGGTGAGCCTTAAGGTGGCCATTAAGTAATGTTTAGGTTAGTTAATTTTGCTGCTTGGAGTCCATTGTTTACTGGTTATAGCACATAAATGAGTGGCATTGGTGTGCCATTTACTTGCTAAGAATAAATAACAAGAAATTAAAGCGATAAAAGCGGACAGATTCGCGTGACTCCAAAGCATATCACCAACATTGTAGAACATAGTTCTAGGCCTTGGCACTTAGAAGTCTTTGTTGTTTCCTCATATTGAACATTTGTTAAGTCTATTTGGTCTTACTGCTGGACATTCAAATGTTTGGAAACATGCTTTAAAAATTTGACAAAAGGTTTTATGATTGCAAGTTGAGTCCAAACTAATGTTGTAGTCTGGCACTACAATCTGAAAAAAAAACTTGCATTTTGATTATATTATATTATGGATTTTTGTTGGTTTTTTTCTTGTAATCATCATTGCTTGGGTTGTGTAATAGGCTACTGAAACATTTAATTTCATGATCAAGCAAATATGGAAAAATTCTAGAACCGAAGCTATTTACATGGCTTTATTTCAGTGCTTGATCAGTATTATGAACTATTTTTTGTATTTTCTCATATTTTTAGATGAAAATAGAAT
>JBBYHO010524039.1:0-60266 GCA_038382025.1 Adansonia gregorii | reverse complement strand
ATAGAAGGTCCTTACTGTCTCACATTAAAGCTTATAAGTTGAATTAAATAAGGTTGATTTTTAATTTTGTTTTCAAAGTCGTGATTTATTTAATTTAGTCCAAGTGTACTATTTTTGTGATTTCTTTTAACTAGAGTCAAAATTGATAAAAAGATACTGAAAATGGAGTCAATGAGTATTTTTGGAGTGAAGCATTTTTGTGAAATTTTTTCCTTATGAATGGGTTTTGCTATGAATCAATTGTAAATCAAAACTTGTCCCAATAAGAGTTCAGGATACATTTTCTGTTGATATTTGTTTGATTTGGAATAAATAAAATGGGGATTATGATTGAACATATATGATTGAAAGAATAAAAAGAAATTCAATAGTGTGATTAGTTGGTGCTAATTATTAGGCATCACAAAAAAGGATCAAGCTCTTATTTGTGGTGTATCCGACTCCCAAGCTCAACTTTATAGATCTCTGGTACGCAAATCATAAAATCATTCCTTTAGAGTTTTATAACTCAGTAGTGGATGGTTTTAATAAGTGACCAATCATATCTAACCAAAAAAGTTCTGTGGCAACTTCTTAGCCCAACCATTCTCGTATTTTAGTATGAGAGGTTCAGATGAGTGATTTGTTTGACTGGCTGAAGCCCTACGATGATTCAAATTATTGTCTACTCTAATTTGTTAAAGTTCATATCTTGATATGTTACGACAGCTTTTTGGTGAGTCCACTAAGGACATTAGAGAGTTAGGCCTCAAAATAGTCACATATTATCTGAGTTTTAATTTTTTTCTCAGTTTTAGTCGATATTCAATTATAATCCCCTTGATATTTATCGTTAAGGTTGTTGGATTGATTAATTGATTGATTGTTATGATATTGTTACATTCACTAACCATGTTGCAGAACTTCAACAAAAATCCAATGGTGCACTCACTTATAAAAAGAAGCTAAATGATTAATATATATATATATCTCAGATAACGAAGTGAGATCCAAGTTTGGAGCTTTTCATGGCATACATTGCATTAGCATATGCATTAGAGTCTCTACCAAGTACCATTTAAGATTAGACATAATACTTGTTTTAGGATATATGGTGCTATTTACCAATTGCATGATTAATAATCCGAATGGTTAGCCAAAGCCCTTAGGCTGTATTGCTTTTTCTTTTATGATTCATCTATATAAACAGGAACAGTGTATTTGATTTGATTAAACCCTTTCCGCCATGCCTGCGATAGGCCTAGGATCAATATGCCATGGCTATCTTTACTAGGTAAGAGGAATGATTCAAGGACCATATGCATTAGAGGTCATCTTAAGCATGTGTACAGTGAGCCATAGAAGCCAAACTCAGCTAACCATGCCAAAAGTTTTAAAGAATCAAAGCTTAGTTACAATTAGGAAATGCTTTGAACCTTCTCTTGCTTTATTTTTTTAGTCTAAATCTTGAGTGGTGTTGAAAGAACTTTATCACTCGAGATATTTATTATCTTATGATACAAGTTTATATTTACATTTAATTATAAATCATTGTTTGGCTATCGAGTTGGTGGCTAAAATGTGTCCTAAAAGTAAAACATAGAGCTAAGGTGAATAAACACTTCAGAGTTTTGAATCATGAAAGTTATAGTGTTGAAAACATTCAAATGTATTGTTACACTATGGACTAATGGCTAATGTGACACTAGAAGCATCATGATAACTCAATTTTGAGAAAAGAGTCTTAAAAGGAATTAATGCCCTAAATTAGGATCATGCATCGACAAGGCTAGTCCTTTAGAGTTTGGTTATAGGGTACATACCAAATTCCAAAATTATGTGTCCCTTCGATTCTAAAAGGTTGCGAAACCCAGGAGCAAACCTTTTGGAACCATTTAAAATATATGAATTTTTTATATCATTAATCTATGATTTTGTTTGCCTTGTATGTTTGTTTTGCCTGCATTTTAGTATCATCATTAGTGCATCTAAAGGTTATTGGTATAAAAGGGACAGTGTCCATCCTAAAAGTCATCCGGTATGAAGGAACATATGGTCTCGATAAAAAAAATTATTCCATAGTAGAGATTGGTTAGAAGAGATTTAAAAGCAACATGGCGATGCTTTGAAAGTCAAGTATGTCTTAGCATTTCCAATTAGAGTCAATATTGAGTTTCAATAGAATGACTTGTTAGATTTATAGGCCATATAGGATAGTGGAGCACTATCGAGAAAGATTTGTTTGCCCAAATGTATGGAGATATAGCACTATTGGTTCATGTTCGGATAGATAAGTGGTTGCTCTGAGCTATAGTGTAATTTTGGAATATGGAAGATCGATTCTTCACTTTTAATAGGAAGGATATGGTCTCGAAAATTGAAAAGTATGCCACCTTGTTACATATTGAATGTGCCATTCCGATTGAATGTTTATTGAGGAGTCCAACCCACAAACATTGAAAAAATGATTGGACAGTATTACCAAAGCATTTGAAACTTAGATTAGGGCATATGTAGTTTGAAAAGGTTAGAGTAATTATAAATCATGGCATAGGTTATGAGATTAGATGGATGATTGCTTAGACATGGAAAAGAAAAAGGATATCTTTGCATTGGTTATCTATGGATTAGCAATATTCCCTATGACTCTAGGTATATTAATGTAGTGGTGGTAGATTTCTTTAACCGATTAAGGTAAAATATCAACCGCTTTGTGGTGATTCTGGTAAAGATGATACAATCCTTAAACTTTTGCAAAAGAAAAGCTGAAAGCAGATTCCGCTGATATGCCTTGATGCTACAAATATGGGTCTATAGTCACTTTTGGAAGGATGCAGAAGCTGATATCCAAATGTGTACTAGGTCATTTTCACCTATTGCCAAGTTTCTTAGAAAGGATTGGCCAAGTGATTACACTAAGGACCATTGGCTATCGGTGTTTTGAAACCTGAAAAAGGATGATGTTACATAGAGAGCACCATGGATGTTTTCTTAAGTTATGTTATATTGATGCAGACACCAACATTGGCTACCTTTGCTAGGTATTTCGAGAAGTATTGGTTATGCTCCTTTATTACTTTAGAGGCAGTTCGAGTCTCAACACTTCATTCCTTTAACTCATGATCTAGGTGAGTTTAATTTTGCTTATGGAGGAAATGGTTAGATAAAGAGAATATAAGCTCTGACGGATGAATGAAGATAGACTTATCACATGTAATTAGCTCGATATTAAGATGATTTGAGTTTGGCTTGTAAGGTTAGGAGAGATAATCAAGTTAATAATATTGTTTTACTTTTGAATAAAGATATGGTTTTTCCGATACGAGAGTTGTTGTCTGATGTTGAGCTATTGAAGAAAGAATATGAGTTGGTGTGGGCATCATTCCATTCGGAGATTGATCAGTTAGAAGTTAAAAGTAGGCAATTAAAGTGTGATCAAGTTGTATGTGAGTGGCAATTGAAAAGGCTTCATAAGAGGAAAGATGATGCTAAACGAGGAATCAATGAATCACACCAGAATAACAAATGACTTAGGTTGTTCTTAAAAAACTCGAGGTTAATAAATAGTTTGAAGAGTAAGAATCCAATGTGGCAAAATTGAACAAGAAGGTGGACCACTAGAGCCAACAAAAATGCAAAATGGGTAGTCAAGCTTTTGGATAGCTAGTTAGTGAACCAAAAAAAAAAGAATGATTATGCTCTTGCTCGATTATAGGTTCAGAGGGACATTAAGATAAAACTCAGATCTTTATTAATACCCGATTTTTCCATCAAGAAAGAAGAGCAAAAATAAAGCATTATCCTGATGGATGGATAGAACTAGAAAAGGTTTTATTTTTTGGTAAAGGATGTAATTTAAATGGTTTTTGTATTAAATGGATACCTAAACTCGATTTTCTTAATACAATAACTAATATGGATATAAATGGCAATTTTATATTAGAGCTATTGACTTAGCCAATCCCTTCGACATGTTTGTATATTATTCATGTCATTACATTCATACTAACTTATTCATTTTTATATGTTCATTTGCATTCATGTTATAGTATGTATAATAATGACAACATAGGATTCTAAAATCTAGTGTCATTCTCTAAGGGAAGAAATTACGAACACGGGGAAAATAATGAAGTTACCTATTCAAAGGATTTACAATACTTATTCTTATCTTAGGAATGTGGAGATCTATTTAGTAAGTAGGATGGAAAAGATAATGAAAGCACAAGAAAGGATGATGAAGGGTCAAGAACAACTTAGGTTGCAACTAAACAATATCATGGAATTGATGACATTAGTCACTAAAAGGAAAGAGCAAATTAGAGGCTTGGGTTCTCAAACAAAAGATGCTAACCCTAAGGAAATATTTAATGAGTTTATGAATTATGCATAGATAGAAAGTATGATGCCTCCGATTCAAATGTCTTAAACTCTATCTTCTATTGGAATTGCTCTCATGATGTACGGACATCTCGATGTTACAATGCCATTGGTGACAATTGATAAGAGGTTAAATATGGGATCAACTTTGGAAAACCTATTGGTCTTGACCTTGATGAGTTTGCTGAGGTAGATAAGCTTATGATGAAAACATTTAATCCTATTGAAAAGGAACAGATGCAATTACAGGTCATAAAGAAGAGACTAAGAGCCATAGAAGGAATAGATAAGTTTAGAGTGGTGGATGCTATGGAATTGGGTTTGATGTCTTGGCTAGTTATTCCTTTAAAGTTTAAGACACCCAAGTTTGAGAAGTTTAATGGTATTATATGCCATCTGCTTATATCAAGATGTATTGCTGCAAGATGGCAAAGCCTGAAAACAATAAGAAATTGTTAATCTATTAGTTCCAAGATAGCTTAACTGATGTTGTTGCCAGGTAGTATGTGGAGTTGGATAAGGCCAAAATTAATATTTGATTAGATTTAGTACTGGCTTTCTTAAAGCAACATAAGCATGTCATAGATTGGGCACCTGATTAGTTGTTATTGCATAATATAAAGAAGAAGGCTAATGAAAGTTTTAGATAATATGCTCAAAGCTAGAGGGAAGAAGTTGCTCTTTCAATGGAAAAGGAGAAGATGATAATTTTCATTACTACTTTCAAAGCTTCGTTTATGAGAGGTTGTTTGGTAATGGCATTAAGAATTTTATAGATATAGTGCTATACAGAGAGATGATCAAGTATGCAATTAAAAGTGGCAAGATGTCAAGTAAAGAATCTTCAGGATTTAAGTAGCTAACCTCAGCTAAAATGAGAAGAATGAAGCCAATGTTGTTAGCATTGATAACTGCCCATCTATGAACCTTGTACCCTACTATCCATACTGCTTGTCGCCAGGTGCCTGACCTTTAAGACTTTGGATGATCCAAAGGGCATAGCATGCTTGACTTAAAAATAAATGATACTTGGCTGTGGTCGAGCTTTTGAGCTATCCCTTGATTAGGATTTGGATTAGGCGTGATGATATGGAGGGTCTAAGGATCATTGGATGAGCTGCTCATCTAGCTAGACTCATATGGCCACCACGAAGTGGCCATAAAATTGGAGTCACCACTGGTCATTTTAGGCTAGGCAAGATCGGATACTTATGGAAAACAATATTACAAGTTAAAAATCTCGAAACACTGAGTTTAAGGTCTACGAAGTCCAAAGATTCGTTGGTTGGGCTTGGGAGTTGGTTACGCATAGGGAAGGACTAGCATCCCTATGACTTCGAAAATCGGTACGTACTAACTATATCTCATTTTGGTCTCGATTAAATTGGTTCCATTTGTTCTCTATTTAGATATAATCCTTTTTAATGCATGAAGTTTTGGAAAATATGAATCCGAGGTTTTTTATTAAGAAAAATTAGATCACCTATGCACCTTAGAGATGTAAGGAACATAAGGATTTTTTTTATAAAAACGATGTCCAGATTGGATTTAAAAATTGGATGTTTTGTATGAAGCACTAGAAAGATACCAACATGAAACATCTTTTTTAAATTTCATTAGAAAATGAATTTTAAATATGAATGCACAATAACATGACAAAAGGAAACAAGTTAGCGAGGTGAGAAATAAGAAATATAATAATATCATAAACAAGCAATCACAAACAAAAGAACATAAAAAAGGATGGGCGATCGAAATGTATCTCATAGTTTTAGAGATAGGTTTAGATTCAATGGTAATTTGAAGAATAAAGACAATTTTTATCAAAATAGTTTAAGGCATCCAAAAGGGAAAAAATTTTAAGTTTTTGAGGTAAAGCGGGGTTAGAGTATCCCCTCAGAGAAGTGGTGTTAGTGTGGCCTCTAAAATAAAGTTATAAAAATAGTTAGGAATAAAGAAAAATTTTTTATTATATATATTTTAAAATAGGGTTGGAGTATCCTCTCAGTATAGTAGGGTTGAAGTATCCCCAAAGTTAGGAAAACATTTAGGAATAAGGAAAAATTTTGAATTTTTAATTAAAAATAAGGTTGGAGTTTTCCTTTTGGAATAATGGAGTTAGAGTATCTCTACTAGCAAAAATTTTAAGATGAAATCCTATTTTTTGTATTTTAATCTTGATCTGAATCAAAAGGGGTTGATGCTATAGGGGAATCCACCGGACACATTTTTGAGACATTCGAACGTCTCAATAAAAGAGGATTAAAAAATTAGGTTCAAAATAGGGGACAACATCATGTCATCTCCGTTTCTAGATTTTGTTCGGGTGCATCTGAAGACATCATAGGGTAAATGAGATACTATCGAAAAGGTAACTCAACAAGGTTTAATATAAAAATATTTCAAAAATTTTAGAAAATATCTTTCTAGGTGGAATTAATTTTTGAAGTTAGGTTTGTCTTAGCACTGGTAGCATGTACAATTAAAAGGGCATGATGTATTTCGAAAAATCATTCTAAGCTTATTCGAGCTCATTAGATCATGGATAATACATTTTCGAAAAGAGAATTTTATGAACGTTCTAGGAAAAATATCTGGAAATTTGTAAAAATCATTTGATGGGCCGAGATTGCCCAAAATAGAATGTTAAATGCTAGTTTAAGGGGTTTTAGCTAGCAAATGTTCAAAAAGTCATAACTCTCTCGTCTAGGATGATTTGAGGGCAAATAAGCAATCGTTAGAAAGGTAATTTGATGCCTTTTAAAGGAAAAATATTGGGAAAATCAAGGGAAATATTTTATGGTTCAAAAATGATTTTTCAAGTTTGAACTATAGTGCTGCCATAGCAAAAATAAGGGGATTATTCGATATTTTGGTTTTTTGAAGTTATGATTTTTTTCAAAGATAGGCTTAAGTTTAGGACATTCGAACATCTGCGACAAAATGTAATGCGACCTTCGCAAGTTCATTCCATAATCTTGAAGTAGTTTGGGATGATGGATGAACCCGTTGACCATGTTACAAAAAGTAGCACAAGACTCAAGACCAAGGATTAGTATTAAAAAGGATTTCTTTTCCTTTTTTTTTTGAAAAATGAACTTATTTTACATGAATCCAAAACTGAAATGTTGATTTGCCCCTAAGATTAGGAGGCCAATTTGATGAAAAAGTTAAACCCATGCTACTCTTTATCTATTGAAGGTAACATGAACTTAACTTAGGGATGTTCTAAAAATCAATTTGTAAGATACAAGCAGGCATTTTAATGGAGATATATATGAATAAAATATAGCACATACAAAGACAAAAATGGATTAAGCATACAAAGATGATATTTTGACAGGAAAATGTGTGACATAAATTCAAAAAGATGACAAATAATGTGCATGGAGACAATATGAACATTTCTAAGCAAGGGGATGAATGCTGAAGTTGTCAAGACAAGATTTTTATTTCATAAGATTCCTTAAAACACCAAAAAAGGCTTGAACATACCTAAGACATGTCAAGGTGACCACTTAAATATGTAATGGATATGTGAATATGGAAGAAACATGGAAAAAGATGCATGAACAGAGGTTGTGTAATGATGAAAATGAAGCATGGTAAATTTATATATCTAACAACATCAAGGTGTCAAAAGGGTCATCAAGATCCTAGGACTATCACAACCAAGGCAACAAAGATGCATGGGAGTATTAGGAGGGTCATGGCAACATGAACAGTTCACTAAGTTGAAATGGATGATCAAAAGAGAAAGTACATGGAATAAGGTAAAAAATATACCAACAAAGGCTTAAAGTTTCTTCCTTTTTAAAAGTATAAACTTTAAGCTCAGTTCCTTCCCTCTTTTAGCTATTGTTTAGCAAGAAAAGGGTGAAAGGAAAAAGCTTTCGATAATGTGGTTGCTGATGGGGTGTTTCAGGGATGAAAATATGCAAAAGGTTGAGTTTTTGAAGGTGTTCTACTGGTGGTTTGAAGGGGCTACAAGAATAGTGGTTGGTTAGGGTGGAAGGCAATCAAGTAGTGTTTTCGGTGAACTTTTAGAGCTAAAGTTGCTAGAGTATTTGTAGGGATAGGTGAAAAGTTTTCTAGGATTACTGGAGAGCTTTTTTTTATAGCTAAAACTTTTTTTTTTCTGAAGTAGCTGGATGTTCCTCTTGATTCAATATTCAACCTTCATTTTAGAAGACAATGCAAATGACATTTTTTATTTTTGTCATTTTCTGCACTAGGAGACATCTCCAGCAGCTACCATGCTTAATTGACTCTATTTTTATTGGTTCTGCCATGCTGAGCAAGGAGGCAGAAAGGCTGTGAAAGCTTGCAACTAGAGATATGCCTGACACACCCTCTTACACCCATATATCTTATGAAAGTGACCTTTGTCATTAATTGTTTGGAATCCAAAAATTTATTAGAATCCATTAATGAACCCATAGTTGAGGTTTGCAATGTTTTATGATAGCTCTTTGGTGCAAAAAAGTTTCAATCGGGTTTTTGAAGGCTAAAAAATGGCTCAAACTAGGCAAAAATACCTTGCTGTATCGATACAAAACATGTTGTATCGATACACAATGTACTTTTTACTCCTGAGTATCAATACAATGAGCTATGTATCGATACTAAGAGAAAAAAGAATATTTCTAGTCTCGAGACTTAAAGGCCTGCATCGATACTCCATGGATTTGTATCGATACTTGTAATTGTGTATCGATACATTTTGCCAAAAATCACAACTTTAGCTACTACAAGATCTGTATCGATACAAACATGCTAGGTATCAATACCACACCTTAGGTATCAATACCAAAACCTCTTGTATTGATACTACGTGTGAAAATTTAAGTTTTTTGCATCATAAAGGCCTTATAGTAATACTTGTGCCCTAACATATCTTTTACGCACCTATGGCTTCCCCATTTACCTCAACTTGGTCACAAACAATGAGAAATTGATTTGTATATTCATATGAATGACCTTGGTGACACCATGAAAGGTGGCCTTTGATACCTCGTTTTTATATTTTCTTTAATGCAATGCATAGGCATATTAGACATTACCAAAAAAATGCTTTTGGTTGAGGTTATTTAGCCCAGTAGTGCTTAGAGACGTGGCACCTGATAGTCGTCCCCCAGCTTTTATTTTTATTTTTTTATTTTATCATCTTTTACCTAACTCCTAGGATGCCAAAATCTGGTTCAGACAAAATAAGGTGTTTACATTACCCTACAATAGCTGGGCTGAGTTTGAGTTTTTACCTGTTTGCTCCCTAACATGAATACATTGCTACTAATAACCTAACATAGATGCACCCATAAAATAGTAACTAAAGTACCTTGAATACCCAAAACACTGTGAATAACCCTAAACCAGCTGGGCCAACCTATAATAGACAATAATTTAGCCTAATCCCAATGTCTTATCGTAACCTATACACATGATTACTTCAGGAGCAATTAATGCCACCAATCTATGCGACATCATTACAACCTTCTCAACTAAAATGATATGTTGCCAATGCTACATGTGAGTGTCATAAGGATGCATATGGGCATTGGATAGAGAAATTTTTTACGTTCAAGAAAAAGGTTCAAAGTCTTATTAACACTTAAAAGTTAAAGTTTGAAACTAGACCAAGTCTTAATGTGTTGAAAGCCCATTACTTAATCATATTGAGCCTAAGGTATTTGTGATAATGGTTGAAAAGGCATGTAAGGTTAAGATGAGTATAATGAGGTAAAGATTCCTTTGACGGTGGCCTAAGAAGCTATGGTGAAAGCTAAGGCCATCTTGGGAAAGTTGATTTTAATGGGAAGTTTGAAAAAGTATTACGAGTTTCATGGTACAGATGGAATGAATTGCATGAGTGCATTAATTTTAGAGCTGTTATTCAAAAGCTGATGGACAATAAATAGATAAAATCTATGAAGAATTGCTTGAGCCGATACTAGAATCAATAAACATGGTTGGTGAGGGGTTTTTGATAGTTCCATCTGAAATTGGTAGACCAATAGTTATTTTCTAAGAGAAGTCTATTGTTAGCACCACAGTTATGATGTCTACTCTACAAGTAGTCATTAGGGTCCCTGCACCATTTCCATACAAAAATGATAAAGTAATTCCATGGAAGTATGAGCACAAAATCTTAATAATTAGTGAAATAAGTATTCAAGCTAATGTTGTGATAAGAGAGAGTCATATGACTAGGAATAAAAAGTGTTCTACTCCATCTACTGTTAAAAAAAGAAAGTTCATTATTAATAAAGAGACTAATGATAAGCCAAAAGTAGTAATGGAAACTATTTCTTAGAAAATAAATGAGTGATAAAGTAGTTCCATGGAAGAGTGATAAAGCAGTTCCATGGAAGTATAAGCTCAAAATCTTAATAATTAGTGAAATAAGTCTTCAAACTGATGTTGTGATAAGAGAGAGTCATATGACTAGGAATAAAAAGTGTTCTACCCTATCTACTATGGAAAAAAAAAGTTCATTGCTAATGAAGAGACTAATGATGAACCAAAAGAGGTAATGGAAATTATTTCCTAGAAAATAAAGGTGAGTAAGTGGAGAAGAAGTTAAAGAGTTTGTAAAGTTTATAAAGCATAGTGAGTACAGCATTGGGGAGTAGTTAAACAAGCAGCCTATTAAGATATTGATGCTATCTTTATTATTGAACTCAGAATTGTATAGGAATGCTTTGTTCCTTAATCATGCATAAGTGGTGCACAATATTTCTACGGACAAAATAGGCCAGCTAGTGAACAACATTTTGGTGATAATTTCATATCATTTAGTGATGATGAGATCCTTTTAGAAGGGAGATGCAATATGAAAGCTCTCCATATTACTGTTAACTATAAGGGATATACTTTGTCGTGAATATTAATTAATAATGGTCCTATAATAAATATGCTACCATTAGTCACTCTATAAAGAATCTCGGTTGATGCCTCACATATTAAGAACAATCATACTATTGTCTATGCCTTCGATGGGATTAGGCAAGAAATGCTTGGCATGATCACAATTCTTTTGAGAATCAACCTCTATACTTATGAAGTGGAGTTTCAAGTTATGAACATTACGCCTTCATACAACTATCTATTGGGTAGGCCTTGGATTTATTATGTAAGGGCAGTTCCCTCCTCATTGCACTAAAAGTTGAAATTTATTATGGATGATAAGTTGGTCATCATCGATGGTGAAAAAGACATCATAGATGTTATGTTTACTAATCACTTTATGTAGATCATGAGGAGAAGATTTTTGATCCTTTCTTTTAGCCTTTTAAGTTTGTGAATGCCATATATGTAGGAGAAAGATTACCAATTATTCAACCATGTTTGTCTTAGAGTACCAGTACGGGGTCAAAGATAATTATTGAGAAAGGTTTCCATGTCAACAAAGGATTAAAAAAGCATATGCAAGGAATGGCCAAAGCCTTGAAGGTTGTTAGTCAAATTATAAAGAATTGGTTAAGGTATAAACCAAATACTTTTTAGAAAAAAAAGATAGCCAAAGACAAAAGAATGGCTAAGAAGCTAGATTTTGAGCTGAGAATGGATTTTCTTAAATATATCTTTCATTATGTGGGTTATCTAGACTAAAATAAGGAAATCTGAATGGGAAAGGTCCTAGGTTCCTTAAAGTCAGCCTTAGAGAGCTTTAGTATCTCTATTGATAGAGCAGGAAATCTTAGAGCTGGGTATTCTTTATACATATCATCATTAGATTTGCAATAACATCAAGATCTCTATAGATTGAAGGCATTATCTCTAATGAATATTAAGAACTCTACCCTAATGTTAAGGCCTAATAACATTTAAAGGTTTTCTACATTAGGTTTAATTTATTAGTCATTGTCAAATAAATAACAAGTATGATGCATTTTCATATCCATGTTTCTTTATTCGCTTGTGAATGATTCATTTTGTTAATTGATTTATCATCTTCTTTTGAATAAACCAATATTATTGATAACATGATGTATCTTGATTTGCAATGTCTTGATATATATGCACCCAAAGTTTTAATGCTTAAACCTTTCTCAAGTATCTTGACATAAAAGATATGGAAAAATAGGCTAACTATATAGGGGTCAATTTGGATAAATCATTTCATGAGGATGAAGCATATTCTAAAGAAAATTCTAGAGATTATATCTTGCCCTCGATTTAGCAAGACTAATCAAGCAAGACGAGAAACAAAATTATTCTTCATAAGGAATCTTTGGACGTAGTGAATTTAGGGATTACAAAGCATAAACTAGGAGTCAAAATTGGGACTATGATATTTTTATCCACTCAGGAATTGATTGCCCTCTTGAAAAAGTTTGAAGATGTATTTATTTGGTCATAGTAGGATACGTCAAGATTAGATGCGAGACATAGTAGTGCATAGGCTTCCATTGAAACCTGGGTGTAAACTAGGATGAAAAAAAGAAGAAAAAAGAAGAAAAAGAAAAATGGAATGCAACATCATATGATTAGGATGCTTTGGATTATCTGATAACTGTTTGTCGAAGATGACTTTTCAGCTTATGTAGTTACGCTTGAGATAACAAATAGCTTTTTTTTTCACTATCTTTTCTTAAGTATAAAAATTATTTCCCTTGTTTAACCTTTTTGATCCTAATGGATCATTTCTTTCTATGAACCCTGAACAAGGATCAACTTCCACATTAAGGCACAGAAAAGGAAAAACTCTTTGAGAAATATGAGGGTGGACATCCTATTCTACAGTTTTAGAAAAAGCCTGAAAATTGAGGCAAAGTCAAAGTGGACCAAGTTTTTGAAATCTAGGATTCGCTACATAAAATGTAAAATAGAAGAAGAAAAAGGAGAACAAATGAGAAAAAGAAAAGAAAAAGTGAAAGCTAAAGGTAGTTAGAAGCAAAACAAAAGAAAAATGACAAAGGGAAATAAATTAGGAAACAAAGATAAATTGTGGTTCAAAAAATGTAAAAGAGATAAAAGCTTTCATAAAAAGAAATGATCCTTGATCTTCTTACCTTTAAACATTTGATTTGGGGCTACATATCCCTTTCTTGCCAAACCCGAACCGTGTTTTAAATTACATACCTAGGAAAGTCAATTTTAATCAGCTATACCTATTTGAACGAATGAGCCTATTATTCCAAGAGATTGTCTTTTAAATAGATTTCAAGTATTCTTAAGAATATGATAAAGCAAAGAAAAAAATGAAAAAAAGGAAAAAAGGGAAAGAATAATCGTTATGGTGAAAACTAAAAAATGAGCACTTTAGAGTAAAATAGGAGAAGTTCTTGTGTTATTCATGGGATTACTGAGATGTTTTTAAGAAGAAAAAACCTAAAGATCCTAAGATGCCTGGGATAAGTGAAGTTCAAATTGGGAGGGGCCTTATGTGGTAAAAAGAACATTTTCTACAGGAGCATTGATATTGATTGAGATAAGTGGGAATGCATTGCTCGATTCGATAAATTTTGATAAAGTGAAAAAGTATAATGTTTGAAAAGATTACGTAGAGACAAATGCAAAACATTATTGGATTTATTCAAGGAACAAATGCCAAAGGTTATTGGATTTGCAAGATTCCATGCTAAATGCCTAAGTGTTAGGATTATAAGGCTACGAGGAATTGTTTACTCGTATTTGGGATGATGTTTGTAGCCATGAAAAGTCATAGCATAGTCTGAAAGGGTTTTTAGGAGAAGTACTGTATCTAAATGAATTGTTTTATCATATGGTATTCGAGAGAGTTGAACCAGCTTGATTCTCTAAAAATGTGGGATCCTATTGCTTAAAAGGCCTGCCTATTAAATTTTTTCTTTGCTGAGCATTCATTAAACCCTTTTATGAATTGTTAACATCTTTAAGTGATTGATTAATGAAGAGTTCTTAATTGCTGAAATGAATTTATGGTGAACATTTTTGTTGGTTTATCCTTATGTTGTGCCATTGCTTATTGATTTGTTTAATAATGAGTAATAAATTAATGAGAAATAAACATAGGATGCCCTGATATTTTGATAAGAAGGACCAATATTCTATTGGGAAATGGTATGTGCTTCAAAATTTTGGCGATCTTAAGTTAGAGATTACCTCAGTGAAGAGATTGAATGTTCCAAAAAGAAAAGAAGTGTGAAAATGAAAAGGAAAAAATGGCAATGGAAGTCATGAGATTTATGAATGATAATAAGAATTAGAAGATATTGCTTACTTGAAAGAAATAGGTATCGAATGCTTTTGGAGGAAAGAAAGATAAGAATGAAAGCCATGATTGGATTGGAAAGAGATGAATGAAAGCAAAATCATCATGACAAGCATTTCACTCAA
The DNA here is from genome assembly GCA_038382025.1 of Adansonia gregorii. Lineage (NCBI taxonomy): Eukaryota > Viridiplantae > Streptophyta > Magnoliopsida > Malvales > Malvaceae > Adansonia > Adansonia gregorii. The sequence goes on along the minus strand of JBBYHO010524039.1, from coordinate 45,587 downwards.
TGTAGAGTGAATCATCAATGACATTGAGATGAATCTAGCATTATGACTACATATTAACATAAAAATAGGAATCATGCATATATAAATCATAGTTTATTACAGGAAATTACTCAAAAACCTCTAGTGGTATTAGTGGGAACAAGGAACATTGGGTGATACCGCTGGTACTATCATTCTTTCCCCAGTAAGCAAACCCAATTTAGTTGTTACATAAAGAGGAAAAAAAAATCTAGTCAAGTTGGCTAGGTAGAAAACCAACAGAATTGGCACTTTACATGGAGATTATGCCCTATAAAGAGGAACTTTTTCTGTTATCCGCTTCACTTATTTATATGGAAGGCCAAAATAGTCAAGTTTGAGTCAGTTTTGTTTGATTAAGGAGAAGGTTAAATGGAGTTTCACTTTCGTTAGTCGTACTTAGTTAGGCAAAAGACCAGTGAAGTCAGTTGTACTCTTCATTTAACTATGTGAAAGGTTAGTGAAGTAGGTTTTAAGTCAACTCTATTCGATTAAGTTAAACATCAAATAGAGATTTTCTTTTGTCAATTTCACTTGGTTAGATAGAAGACTAGTGAGATTTAAGGTCCTTTTGTACACTTCATTTGACTAGGTAAAAGATCAATAAAGTTAGTTTTCTTTTGGTCTTTTTCATTCAATTAGGTAGAAAATTAATAAAGCAAGTTTTTTAGTTAAATCCTTTTCATTTAGCAATGTGTAAGTCTATCAAAGTAGGCATTATGTGTAAGTCCTCTCTATTTGGTTACATGGAAGACCAATAGAGTTGGCAACCTATGCCCTCTTCATTTGGTTAAATAGAAGACCAGAGAAGTAGGCCAACATGTTAGGTTGCTTTATTTGGTTAAGGAGAATACCAGTAAAGTTTACATTTTTAATTTCTTTGTTAAGTCCAATCTATTTAGTTAGGCAAAAAATAGCAAAATTGGCACCTTATCAATTAAACGAAAGGTTGGTTAGGATATTGCATGTGTAAAAAAAATTAGCACCTTATCAATTAAGCGAAAGGTTTGTGAGGATCAAAGTCCCTTTCATTAGGTATAGTTAGTTAGGATATTGCATGTGTAAAAAAAAAAAAGAAAAAACTTCCTATAGAGGAACTTATTAGGTCCTAGGCAAACTTTGTCTATTTAGTTTTTGCCTTATTCTAAGTTCTTAGTAACAACCAAAAAGGGGCAGCTACAAACACCTTATTTTATTCGGGCCTCTAATTAATTTTTTCTTAGTTTTAAGGTTGGATAGAATTTTTCAGGTTTAGATCCTCCCGAATGGGTTAGAGATGATAGAAAAGGTCCAATTGATGTTAGTTGGTTTGCATGAGCTTAGTTTAACACAATATGGCATCTATGCTTAATTGTTCGATTTAAAGGATAGGTTTTGGACTTGGAAAATCGAGATCTAGGTCTTAAAAATATGAGAATGTTAAAAGTTGACTCATATATATTTCTTGAAAGAATAAAAGTGTTTATTAATGATTTTTGGATGGAAAAAAGACTTGTTTTAGAAGTTGAAATCAAAAGTCAATATAGTGGCAAAATTCAACTACAGGTACAATTAATTATAAAAAGTCAACTTTTTAGCCTAGAGTTAAACACTTAGTGAAATACTAAATAGAACTATCATAGTGATTCATGTTTACTGAACTTGTTACCATAACAAGCACCTAATGATGTCCTCAAATATTTCTATACTTTAACTTATGAGACTGCTTACATGTATCCTATGCATGGAGGCTTACATATGTTAGTCTTTGTGTATTTTCAACGCTTTGTCTTGACAATAAATTACTAGAAATGTTTTAGAAACACGACTTTGATGTATGTGGATCTCATAATTGTAACTCTTTACAATTCTTTTGCAAGGCCAATATGTTTCATAGTCTTTATCTACATAAGCTATTTATAACAATTATACAATTAAATCTTATAGATAAAGAAATACCTTATAACATTAAATAAAAATATTGTTTGATTATATCAAATCTCTAAATGATAATGCCTTTAGGCCACAAAAATTGGCTTGTAGGGCTTGCACTAATAATCCCCTACTAGCACTAAAGCTATTTGCCTATATGTTTAAGTCCCATACCCTTTATATGACAACCATGTTTTTGATAAGACATAACTTTAGTGAAAGAATCAGCTAAGTTCTCCTCAGTAGATGCTCATTCCATACTAACACCACATCTCTCTATAATGCCTCTAAAGACATTGTATTATTGTAATGCATGTTTGGATTTGTGATGAGACCACAGTTCCTTGGCTTGCACTATGGCTCTATTGTTATACAATAACAATGCTTGGAACCACATCAAGTTCATCAAATGAACTTATCCATCCAAATTTCCTCCATGCAACCTCACACGTAGGGATGTATTCGACTTTAGTTGTTAAGTCTATAGTCTTTTCATGTTTAGAACCTTTTCCAACTGATTATAGTACCATTAAAGGTAATTAAAAAACCATTTTGTGATGTGCTATCCCAATCATATTGGAAGGTAGCATTAATATAACCTCTTACATAAAGTTCAGCCCTTCTCATATACCAAAAATATATCCTTAGTTTTTCACAAGTATTTAAAGATATTCTTCACAGAGATCCAGTCACTTTCATCCAGGTCACTTTTGTATCTACTCATGATACTTAGAATGTATCATACATCTAGTCTTGTACATAGCATGGCATACGAAATGGATTCAAAAGCTAAGGCATATAGGATCTCATCCATTTATGCCCTTTTATTTGATGTTTAGGACACATCTGTTTCAAGTAATACATGTCATGTACCATAGGTTGGTTTCCTCTCTTAGAGTTTTCCATCTTAAAACTCTTTAACACCTTACCTATGTAAGTGGATTGGGATAAGCCAAGCATCCTTTCAATCCATCTCCATCGATCTTAATTCCCAAAATGTAAGTTGCTTATCCCAAATCCTTCATGGAGAATTGTTTGGACAGCTCTAAGAAAATAATAACTTGCCTATTCATCTTCTTGTAGACACTTGGATCATCATATTCTTCATGAAGTTAGATTCTTTAATTGTTTTATCAAATATAATATTCCAACCTCGTGTAGCTTGCTTTAGCCTATATATGGACTTTCTCAGTCTACATACCTGACTTGGATTTCACATGGACCTAAAACCATTAGGTTGTGTCATGTACGCTTACTCTTGCAATTCTTATTAGGGAATGTAATTTTTTTATCTATCTACCATATCTCATGTTCAAGATATGTAGCAATAGCAAGCATGATTCGAATGGATTTTACCATGGCAACTAGTGAAAAAGCTTCCTTATAATTAATGCCTTCTACTTGATTATAACCTTTTGCCATCAATCTGGCCTTGTACGTTTGTACATTGCCATCAATGTCGATTTTTCTCTTAAAGATCCATTCGTGTCTTATGGGTTTTATCCCTCTAGGTTGATCAACTGAAGTCCATACTTGGTTGACTTCTATAGCATCCATTTAGGATCTTATGGCTTCAAGCCATTTATTGAAATCAATGTCAGACATTACTTCTTCAAAATTGATAGGTTCAATATCACAAGGCAAGTTATCTTGATCCATGAAAAATTCATATCTCTCTAGAGCTTGCCTGATCCTATTAGATTGAAGAAGTAGTTATGCCTCTTAGGCTTCAGGTTAAGCATCTAATGTTTCAATTGCTAGCACAGGTTCCATAGGAATATTTATTTATGGTTCTTAAACTTCTTCAATATCACTTTTACTCCCATTGGACCTTTTAAGTAGAAACTTTTTCTCTAAAAAGTGTTTATGTTTTGAGACAAACACCTTTACTCATTAGGATTATAAAAATAGTATCTAGTGATTTCTTTCAGGTATCCCATAAACTTACTTTTAGCTTTACATATCCAGATGGTGTCTTATCAATAGATTTGGATGAAACCTTATTTAGAAGATAAGCAGTAGTTTTAAGGCATATCCCCAAAAAGATTTCAAAAAGTCAACTTTAGACATCATGGAATAAACTATGTCTAATAAAGGTCAATTTTTTTCTTAAACACTCTGCTATATTGTAGAGTTCTGGTGGAGTCCACTATGATAAAATAGATAGATGATCCAAGACTTCTTAACTTAAGTATTCTTTTCCTCGATCGGATCTAAAAGCTAGAATACTCTTGCTAATTTGTGTTTTTACTTTAGCCCTATATTCTTTAAACTCTTCAAAAGCTCTAAACTTGTACTTCATTAAGTACACATATATGTACCTTGAATAATCATTGGTAAAGGTAATGAAGTAACAATCCCCATTTCTAGCCCTTGTATTCATTAATCCACATACATGTTATTATACTAGGCCCAATAAAGATACAAGACTTTCACTTTTACTAGTGAAGGGAATGTTGGTCATTTTTCCACGGAGACAACATTGGCATGTCTCATGTGATTCATAATCAAATAGGTCTAAATAGCTTTCTTTGTGTAACTTGGCTATTTGAGTCTCATCGATATGACCAAGTTTACAATGCCAGTTGTAAGATTTACTTAGGTCATTACTCTTCACTTTCTTCACATCCATATTGAGTAAAAGAATATCTAGATCCAATATATATAGCCCATTCTATAATGAGGCCGATCCATAGGCCATGTCATTTAGGATAATTATGCAACTATTGTCTTTCATCCTAAATTTGAATTTATCATTCTCAATGAGGTATGAGATGTTTCAAGACAATCTTGGAACACAAAGACATTCTTTTAGTTCTATGGTGTTGCTTGTAGGCAATCATATGGTACAGGTTTCAATGGCAGTAGCCTTAACTTTTGATTCATTGCCCATTCTAAGAATTACCTTGTTAGAGCCCAATTTTTTACTATTCTTTAATAGGCTTGTGTTATTACATAGGTAAGATTCATATCCTGAATCTATTATCTAAGAGGTAAGATTAACAACAGTATAGTTTAATCCAATCATGTAAAGGTTAATAACCTTCCTTTTATTGAGAACACCTCTCAATTTCACATACTAGTCCAAATAGTGTGGGCCTATGCCATCAAGTATGCCTCGTAATTAGTTAATATGATACCATTATCAACAACCTAGAATAAAACAAGTATATATTAGTTGTCCATGTATTAAACCAATAATGACAAGGTATTAAATTTTCATTGGTTTTCTTACTAATTTTTTAAAATAATAGCCCTCATTATTCTTTGAAAATCTCTTCAAGGTATTTCTAGTGGGTTGGGGTCCCTTTCAACATGTTGTAACCCTAAGTGACTTAAGAATTATAACAAGCCTAGTAGGGTAGGTAACATAGCTTACCAATTGCATTTCTATGCAACCTTTAAATCAGCTAGGTGGCAACTCTTTGCCTAAATGCATCATAAACATTTCGCCTAACCATCGCTTCTAACATTATACGGTCAAGTATGACACATCCCATCCATACAACATTAGTTGAGTAAGACCCATTACTCATAACTCACACCATTCGGATGGAAGGGACCATGGGAGACTCAACAAATCACCTTCGGCTAGAACTCGGGTATATTGCTATGAATAATGAAAAGTATCTTTATCAGGCGAAGCCTTCGGCTAGAACTCGGGTATATTGCTATGAATAATGAAAAGTATCTTTATCAGGCGAACCATGCGACTCAATATTGTACAAGGGAATTTTTTTAGTTATTTTATCTTGGGAAAAGTCCACTTTCACCCATTGTGCTTTTGCCCGTGTGATACTTAACCCTCTGTACTTTTTTTATGACACTTAACCTCCTGTATTTTGTCCGTTATGACAAAAGAAAGCAATGCAGTTGTTTTTTTAGCCTTTTGATATTTTTATTCCAAAAGTACCCCTATTTTCTTCTTTTTTTTCCCCTTTTTTTGTCTTAAGTTGAAAACCTAATCCTAAAAAGCTTTAAATTCCATTTTAATAGATAAACAAAAACCAATTTCAATTCAACCCAAAATAAAAACAACCCATGACCTAAAATTCCAAATCTCATTTAAAAATTCTATAATCTAATTATTTTACCCATAAATTCTAAAATATTTTGTGTAGATATGAAAACTTAAAAAGATGATAAAATCCATAGCTAAAACAAATTTAAAAGGAAGAAAAAACCATCAAAATCAAATTAAATCATGTTTTTCTTATATAAAAAAGCAACATTTATAAAATAGAGGAAAGCACCCAATGATTAGTTGATTTCTATATATAAACAAAAAATTATAAATATTCATTCTTTTATTTTTTTTTTAATGATGGAACTTCACATTACGTGAAAGGAATAGTTCTTTGCCTTTGTTACAATGCCATTGTTGCATGCGTTTTTGTTCATAAAATTCTAGCCTTATTGGGTAAGTAAAACTTCCCCTAACTTAAATCATTAAAATAGTGTTTTTAAATAAACTCTATTTCAGTGGTTCCCTTAAATATGGTTTTTATCTCAGATTTTTAGTTCTATAATAGCAACATAAAAGACAAGTATGGGTGAGGAAAATTAACAAATTTGAACTTAGAGAAGAAGAAAAATAGTTGATTTGAAATTAAAGAGACAAAAAATTAAGAAGAAAAAGAAGAAGAAGAAGAACAAAGAGGGGGAGGAAATGCATTTTTTTCATCAATTTCAAAGGTATAGTAGTGATTTCACACCAAAATTTAACTGAGTTAGGCTATGATAGATGGTTTAAAAGCATAGAGGATATAAGTGTCACAACCAGGGGTTATGTGTCAAAGCTCTAAAGTATAGGGGGAAATAGACTTTTCCCTTTTATCTTTTAATTAAGGTGTCATCATATTTGCATACACAGCATTTATAATATCATATTAAATAAATCTACTATTATGCATACTACTTGGATGATTATGGACTAATGTCTAGTGCAAAGCAAACTGCTTGGTCAATTCTTAGGTGATTACATATAAAGTCTTCAAAAGCTTCTTGCAATCTCTCGAGCTTCATGGTGCCTTCACCCAGATCTCTATCTTTATGTTACAAAATCTTTACTAACCAACCCTAATTTTACACTTACATAATCTAATTATATTTACAGTAGAGAAAACTTAAGTTACATTTGATGGGATTTAGCTAAGAAAAGAATTTTACAACCCTTAAGAAAATAGAGATAAGGCAGTGTTCAAGGACCCTATTTAAAAAAAATTAAGCATCCATAAACAATTAACCATACATCCACAATCATATTGGGCCTAGTCCATAATTATCCTATACATCCATAACAGTTATGAATATACATAAACATGTGTTTAAAACTTAAGTTACCAATTTTTGATGCTTAAGTAATTAATCCATATTTAATTTAATTAAGAAAATAAAATTCTTACATAATTAACATTTATTCTAATCATATTAGAATAAATCCTATTCCAAATAGGTTTAATCATTTAGATTAAATATATTTTTCATTAATCAAATTAATAGAATTTTAATTCAATGCATACTATATTATCGAATTTATATCCTAAACAATTTAAGAAAATAATACAATTGGATAATTAGGAGTTTGATGATATGTAAGAGTTTTAATTGGAACCAACCTTTTAAGGAGGTGTGTTGCGCCAACCATGCTAACTCGTAGCACTTTTATTTATTTTGTAATTTTAAATTAATTATAATTTAATTCAATCTGATCATATTAGATTTCAAATCTCAAGAAAATTAAAATTGGAAGAATCATACTCAAGTAGGACTATGTTAGGCGTAAATCTTGAGGAATCATAGTCTAACTAGGATGCTATCCCATCCATGGCTATCTTTGCCATCCTACTCGAATTCAAACATTGTTGTCTTCCTACCACTAAACCTCTAAAAATACAGCAAACTGATAGCAACTCCTTGATGCCATTGATGCCACACCAAGATCTATGAAAGAAGACAAGATGCCGCAAGCTTCAAGCACACCAAATGCACCCATTTTAGCCTAGAATTAAAATGTTTTCAATTCTGATTTTAACTTGGTTTATCCAGCAAGTATTGTGAACTTTTCATGACACTTTCAAGGTGGAAAAACAAGAAAAAAAATTGCAACAACTGCTGTCAAAAAAATTAGCCTCAGCAAAACACTGAAATAGAGCCAACCTAACACTAGTCAACACCAAATTATTTACCGATGACTCCACTATCAATTTAATTAATAAAAATTATATTTTAATTAATTAAAATTTGAATAATAAACATGAATTAGCTAGCTGAAAACTTAAAAATCATAAAGAAATAATTTTCTTTAATTTTTAAATTTAAGAATAGATCAAGGTATCATCAAAACAACAAAATCTTTAATCGGCAACAACTAAAACACTTAATCAAATCGATGCAAGGAGGCTCTGCTAGCCCTTGTAGGAAGTCTAAGGGTAGCAAGTAATTGGATTACAAAAAATTTTATAAAGAACATATAAACATGGCATCAGAAACATAACAATTAAGATAATCTGAGACTCCTAAAATAGGATCATAGTTTATGATCTTTACTAATCTTTATGATCAAGAAACCTAAAGATCTATTCAAGATTTAAACATACCTTAATCTTAGCAATTTTATGACCTATTATCAAAAACACTAAGCCTAATTACTATAAACCAAAGTTGTCCAAGCATCTAGCCTTTAACAGTTGCTAGAAGGAGATTTGTCTAGCATGTAGCAAGTTATCCACACCAGTGACCCAAAAATCTTTCAATAAGGAAGAGACTTTGTTGCTAGGAGTCGTGCTAGTAACTTAAGCTTTAATAAACCTTTATTTGCTCTTAGAAAACCTTGATTCAAGATAGAAAGTGAGACAAAGAAAACCAATTTTGTAATCCTAGATTATGTCAACTCCCTTAAAGATTCTAGGGAAATCACAATCCAGGTTCCCAAAAGTTCCTTGGCTGAATTTTAAAGCTTTCATTCAGTTATGAGGAATGGCAAACAAGGGTTTTTATAGCCTAGGGTTTACAATTTTTATTTTTGGAAAATTACAATTTGGCCCTCTGACTTATTGAAACTTATTTAAATTGGGCTTAAGTAACCATTACTTGTATTAGACATATAAACCTAGTCTCAATTTAATTTCTACTAATCACCCATATGTGTGTAACCTATTAGGCCCCCATCAATTTGGGAATAAACATAAAATAGCCCAATCAAGAATATTTTATATTTATAAACTGAGATTAGCATATAAAAATGCATCATGGCCACCCAACATGTAAGGAGCGTCAATATGGTTTTGACAAACCCTTCAATGTTTAGTATCTCAATGTAATAAATGTCCTTTTATCATATATCCCATAAGTAGCAAGAGCATGGTTCAGTGTCTACTTTTAGCTCTTCCATATTAGCATGCAACCCCTATGTGTTGACTCCATAATTAAAATTGCCTTGGACAAGGAGTTTAAGTTAACACTGGCCAGTTATATGTGAGATATGTCCCTTCATATCACTTGGAGTGATGAATCTTTTATGTACCGCTCATTCACCTATCATATGATTCATACCATACCCAAAACCAACCCATCATAAGCTTCCATCTATTGTGGACCTATCTATGATGGAATTAAAGTATAACGCTCCTCATAGAAGATAACCTAGTGTCACAAACCTAAAGATCACTTACACTACTGACACTTGAAAGTATTCTATATACACTTTAGTGTAATACTAAGTGGAACTCTCATAGCAAGTCATGTTCGGTGAACTTGCTACTATAACAAACACCCATGTGATATTCTCAAGTATTTCTATACTTCAATTTAAAAGATAAGTTATATGCACGCTATTCATTAAGGCTTATAGATGCCAATCTTTATGCATTGTCAATGCCTTGTCTTGATAATACAATGACTAGGAATGTTTTAGAAACAAGACTTTAATGCATAGAGATCTCATAATTATAACTCTTTACAATTCTCTTGCAAGGCCAATGTGTTTAATGGGCTTTATCTACATAAGATATTTATAACAACTATATAATTAAATCTTATGGATAAGGAAATACCTTAACAACATTAAAATTAGAACATTTGATTACATGCAATTATAAAACGACAATGCCTTACAAGCCACAATGATTAGCTTGCACGGCTTACACTAACATTATTTTACTAAAAAAATTAATTTTGCATGTATTTTATATTTTGGTTTTTCAATATATTATGTATAAAAATTAATTATAAATTATTTATATCTATTTTGACTTAAGGAAAGTTAATTTTGGCCTAAGTGTGCATAAATCTTAAAGCTGGAATTTTCGGGCAAATACAGAGGATCTATTGCACTTAATGCACATAGAAATCATTGTGGAAACATTCCACAAATTTGCTGCATCTTTGGACAGCAGGTAAACTGAATGAGATTCAATTTTTAGATTGATTTAACTGTTAAAATTTATGACAAATGTCACACTTGTTTCACTACGAAACCATGCTTATATATGGCAACTTATTGTTATTTCAGATGTTACAATGGATCAATCTTTTGGTGGCACCCAATGCATGTTTCCAACACCTAAAACAGTCCTTAATCTTTCTATAAAGGTGGTAATCAAAGGCCATTTGTATAGCCAAGTAGATCACCTATATCGGGGACATTAACCATTAAAGCCTGATTTCCATTAGAACTAGTTTTCTAGTGGCTGTCAAATACCTAATATTTAGGAATCCAATTCCTAAAATTTAGGATTTAATTCTGGTTGGATTAGATAACCATTATATAATGGAAAAGATTCCTAAAAGTTAGAAGTGGCTTAACAAAATTGGAAGGTTTTAAGGCAAGATAGTTTCCCAAAATAGGCATTTTAGGTAAAGGCTTAAACTTAGGAAAATGATTTTATAAATTGTTTATTAAAATGAATTACCATGTTTTAATTCTTCAAAATGTCAATTTAGGATACATTAAAGCATGCAATGAAGTATTTGTCCATGTTAAGATAAATCACCTAAAAGTTAAGTAAGTGTTCATTTTAAAAGAAGTATCCTAAAAGTTAAGAATTTGGTTAAATGTGTTTAATCTTTTGGCCGATTCTTATAAACACTTTGTTAAATGCAATAAACTACTTTATATACATTTATACATTGAATGCATATGATTATCATGTGATATTAGCAACACAATGTTATGCTATAAATTATTAAATTACGATGGATGGTTATGGACTTGGACTTTAGTATGACTAGGTGAATGCATGGTTGAATCTTTCTTTATGGTGTTCATATTTTTAAATAGGGTCTGCACACCTTGCTTTATCTCTATTTTATTCTAGAGTTATAAAATTCTTTTTTCACCTAATTCCTCTCAAATGTAACTCGAGGTTTCTTCCAAACGTATTTAAAATTTACATAATTTTAGATTTGGAATTAGGTTAGTTTTAGGAAATTTTATTTTTCCAAAATGTAATTAAAAGATGGTGCAATGAAGAATTATTTGAGGATAACACTATCAACACTTATGAAGACTTGATAAGGTATCCTAGGTTATTGAACAACTAGTTTCCAAATGGCTTATGGAAACTACACTTAAATAAAAATCCATAATCATCCATGTAAGATTGCATGATTAATTTATTTTATGTTGATATATATATATATATATATGGTATGCATGTGCCTAAAATAAATGCGAAAGCAATGCAATCCAAATCAAATCAATGAGACTATATTAATTATTAAAAATCCTTTATCAAATATTAAGTCCAAGGCTAAGCATGATAAGATGCCTTTCATTGTTCATAACAAGATACCCGAGTTTCGATCATAGAGATTTGTTGAGTTGTTCAAGGTTCTTACACCCAAGCTGCTTAACCTATATGTAGTGGGTTTTACTTAACTAATGTTGCTTAGTTCAAATGTGCTGCAGTTAACCATGTGACATTGGAGTTGATGATTAGGTGAAATACATATGACGTATTTAGGTAAAAAGTTAAGACCTAACTAATCTAGGAGTTGCATAGAGATGCAGTTGGTAAAGTTACCTTCTCAATTAGTGTTTACATAATTTGTTGAGTTGCTCATGTTTATTTACAATGAAAAGTGTCCTAACTTATTAAGAAGATTCAAATGTTAAAACTTCCTGTATTATAGTGGAGGGCTATAGTTTAGTAAAAATTATGAAAATAATCATTTTAGTATTAATGACAAAATGATTACTTTATATATGTTATTGATAACAAAATATGTTCTAAATTCATACAAGATATAAAACAAGAAGTATGACTTCACATTTGTCACTTTGTAGCATACTGGATGCTAATAAGTTGATTGGGTCAAATTTTATTGGTTGGCTTCATAATGGTAAAATTGTTTTAATGCAAAACCACAAGGCCTTTGTCCTTGATAAGCCTATACTCGACGAGCCCACTACTCATGCTTTTCGAGAAGAATGGGATACCTATAGAAGGCATAAAGATGACTTATTGCAAACCACATGTGTGATTATGGCTAGCACGGCACCTTATCTCCAAAAGCAACATGAGAGCATGGATCCTTCAAACATCATCCTAAACCTTGAGAATTGTTCAATAAGGAAAATGATGTGAAAACCCCAAGAACAATGTCTTAAAACCCTTGGATAACAATTTGGATTAAAGACAAGAAACCCAAAAAAAAGAAAAAGAAAATTGGAAACTTAACTTGATGTTTTAGTATCAAATGCAAACCAAGAATATCAAAAGTTGAACACCACACGATTAAACTAACCTTGGCAAGTTTGAATGGAGTCCAAAGAAGAAATTAAGGGAATTTTGCCTCACAGAAAGAAAATTTATATTAATCATCTAATGAAAGCTGAGTCCTACAATACAAGAGGTTTTCTATAGCCAAAGACAAAACCCTAAGACATCCTAACAAGTGAAACTTGTATGGGCATTTAGATGGCCAATTCAAATGACAAAATAAAGCCCAAAGCCCAATAACTAGTGCTCCAATGCATAGCCCTTGATATAGATGCCTAGAACAATTAAAATAACATGTGACAAGCATGTGCCACTTATTAAAATAAGGTTTAACTTGTAACTAAAAAGGAAGACAAGCCTAAATATCAAAGTTTCACCCCATCACTAAATAAATTGTTCATAAGCTTAAAGCAAGTTAACTAAGCATGGTTGATTGAAGTTCACATTCTCCTTGAAGTCCATGCCATCTCCATCTTTAGCTTTTTGTATGATTAGCATCTTAATCAATCCATGCATAGCTTCTTGAAGTTGATTAGCCCGAGCTCATGTAAGAGATCCATTCAGCACTTGGAAGTCATTTGGAACATCATCCATGTTGTCTTGGACAAGTTGGATCACATCAGAAAGGTGCATTGAGAAATTTTACATTTTGAAGGAATTATTCCAAATGAAGATATCAGAAGTACTCCTGTCAGAAGTCATGTGCTTAAGATGATTGGAGTAAGCATAAAATGTTTTGTTCTAATAAAATTTAGAGGTGACAAAATCTCCAAATTCAAGGAAATGTGTTTGAACAATTTAACCCAACTGTTTGTGAGGTAAAGGCTATTATCAATTTTGATAAGTTCTATCTAGAACAAATGTTCTATAAGTCTCTTTGTCAACAGCTATAGGAACATATTGTTGTTGCATAAAGCGTTTGCCATGTAAGACAGCCAATGGCTAACTTAAAGTTGAATTTTAAAATAGTTTCATTATTAGCAAAAATATTATTGATATAACTAAAAAATAAATTGCATAAGAGTTGCAAGTGCTATGAAAAATTATGTTCTTTAAACCCTAAACCATTATATACTCGAAAAAGATTAACAAGCAAACATTTTTTAATTTTTAAATATTAAGAATATGCAATTATTATAAATCCAACCCCTCTCAATATAATTTGATATTGCCTTACATTTTCCCTCACTGATACCATAAATCATTATTTGTTTCAAAAACTATCATCTCAGATGAAAATAAATCAATAAGTATTGAAGAATTCAATACTAACATGATCTTACCTTATTAGACAATCTGACAATATACCGTTCAGCAGAGAAGATTTGAAGAATTGTGAAATATTCTGATCAGATACCTCACTTGTTCGTTGGTGCTCAGTTTCACTGCTCATCCTTAAAACTATTTAGTTTTTGCTTCTTCTTTTTTTTTTTTTAATTCCACAAGTCAAAGATGGAGAAAGCATGAGATTAAAGGAGGAGTTAGGCGAAAGGACAAAGTGAAGTGCTTGCCGAAATAAGCAAATAAAATAAAATAAAAGGATGGCTAGAAGCTTTGAGAACAAAATCATGGGCCTTTTATGTGTAAAACCTTGATACCAAGCTTAACGAGCAAAGAAACACATAATACAAAGGGGATATCAGCGAGTATACATGCACCCACATAAACAAATCACACAAAATTTTCTTTAAATGGAATCCCTTTGTTTTCATTTTATTTCGATAATAATCGCACATTTTATTCTTCCTTTGGCAAAGCCATTGTAAAAATAATAATGAAATTTATCTAAAATCCATTTCTTTATTAACTAGTCTTTTAAAATATTTAATTTTTTTTACATTCCACCGTTGACTTATTCACTACAAAATACTGATATTGTTAATTACTAATTAGTATTAATATACCCAGCATAAAACAAGAGTATTTTACTAGTACATTTAAAAAAGTAAAATAAGTTAAATGTACCATTTGCATTAGATGTCTTAATGACTTAGCTTTCTTCATTTGATTTTCTCTTACAAGCATAAAATGAAAAATTATTAAGATATTAATTAATGTAGGTATGTTTATTTGATTGATATGGAGAGAATCCAGCTAATAATATTGAATGAAGTATAATTAAAAGTGTTACCAAATTTATCATATCAAACTACAAATTCTATGAAGGAGTTCAAGTAAAAAATCTTTGAAGGAGTCAAACATAATTTTTACCTTATTTTCAAGTGATGAAACGGGGGTATTCTAAAGGTCTAAAAAATTTAGGGAAAGCTAAGTCCTTAGTGCCTTTAAATTCGCCTTTGCTTACGATTTCCATGCTAATGTTAGGGTTCTTCTAATGTAAACTGGTGTACAATTAATCATGAAACTTAAGTTTCATTTTTTTTTCATGCGCTACACCATCCAAGAGCATCAAATGTTATATAAACTAGTTTTTAATTGATGTGGAAGTATATTTTAGTAAATTTATTTAGAATATAGATCCTAAATTTAGCAACAATCTAAAAGAACATGTGTCTATTGTTTTCTATTTGGATTTGGAATATTTTAATAACAAAAATAATTGTTCTATAAGTTCCTAGGGCAAAGATGCATCAATTGTTTCTTTATCTAGTATTACCTTACTCGATGGTCCAATAGATCAGTACACATATGAAAATGAAGAAATAGATAGAGAAGAATTTGTAGTTGGATTAAGATTATAACTATAATTTATTTTTTTGCTCAGCCAACACAAATTTGCAATTTTGTTAAACAAACGAGAATTAAGAACAGTACACAAACAACCTTGTAAAACCAGCTTACCACAAAATCTCCCCTGTGAAGTTCAACGAAAACCAAACAGAAAAACCCCTCGTACATTCGCATACCAAGTAAAACACCGCCACCTGAATACATTTAAATTGACCCACTGTGCTCTCTTTGATTCGCTGACCAGCATGCCATAAACATGTTAGATCTCTCTACACCCGCTTTCGCAAGTGCATCCGCTAAGCCATTTGCTTCACGATACACATTAGACAATCCTTTTAATTCCCTAAGGCACCACCACATCCACTCGGGCCAGGGCGTCCTCTCGCTGGACCGGCCACATTAAACTTTAGCACACGTCTCCTGTTAAAGCCTAACCCATGCTGTAAACAATCAGCTGGGTTCACCCACCATGAGGATACCAATATGTTGGCATCATCTTTAATTGTTTTTACCTAAAACATGGATTTGATCAATAAAAAAAATTTCATCAACAGATCATATCTTCTTTCAAAAACGGCAGCATTCCTTAAATGGACCACATTGCAGTCGCACAACATGCAAACCACAGCTTTTCACAGCACCATTGAAACTTCCATCAAAGCACAATAGAATACAAGAATTTTAATAAATCTATACATACTTATTCCAATAATTTTTGTTTTCAAGTTTAGGATCAAATCAATAGATCTTATTCACTGTGAGTTTGGTATTGTGTGTTTCAATATTATATACTTCGTTGAACTTGTCTCAGAATACAAAAATTTGAGACTTGAAGCTTTCAAATATCTTTTGTATTTTATAATATCCATTTTACTATATAATTATTATAATTTTAATTATTCAAATAAATAAAATAAAATAATATATGAAATAATTTTTAATTAAATACCTTATCTCCTATTAAAATGTCAGTTACTGTCCAACCAAACAAAAGTTATGACTTATTTAATTTTTTTTTTTTTCAATTCCAATTAGATCTCATTAAATGTTAGCATTGAGTTTTTTTTTTTTTTATCATTTGGTGCATTAATTAGATTATAAATATTGATTTTTATGATATGTAAAAGTTTTTTTTCATAAATTTAACAATTTTCAGTTGATCAATTACCCTTTTGATTGTTAGTTTTGATTTTCTATTCGTATCAGTTTACGAGCTTTTTCCACCTAATAATAAATAATATGAATTATTAGCTTCTTCCACCAATTTATTAGGTTTTTTATAATACTATTATTCATTTTAAATTTAAAAAATGTTGTATCATTTTGAAAAATTGATTTTTTATACAATATTTCATATGAACTTATACGTTTTATATAGATTTTATATTTTAAAAATTGAAGCATAATCATTTCAAGAGTGCGTATTTTGTTTAAAATAATATGTATTTGTACATAATTTTATACACAATATTCCATTTTGTTAGACCTTTTAGTGGTGAATGAAATCAAGAGTGGGGTGAATTAATTTCTCAAAACTTTAGTAAATCAAAACTTTGATAAATAAAATTAAGAAATCTAAACGATAGACTTTGAAGTGCAAGTTAGTGAATAGCAATAAATAATAAAAGACAAGGGAAAGAGAAGCAAACTGAAAGATTTAGAAAGGTTCGACCTCAATTGCCTACATCCTCTACCTCAGCCTCACTTGTCTCAGATTTCTACAATTCACTAATTTGAATTGTCTATCTTTCAAGGATAAGATATAACTTTTACACTCTCCATCTTTTATGGCTAAGATAGAAACCTCTACCCTTATCTTTTGTGGTTAAGATAGAACCCTCTCTCATTACTTTTGAAGGCTAAGTAGAAACCTTCTCTATTTTTGAATGGCTAAGTAAGAACCTCCCCTTTTTTCAAGAATTTGAGTGAAAACATATAAAACCTCTAAAGGTTAGGTGCCTACAAAAATTTTGGCTCAAGAAAAATATATATCTAAAGATACAAAATGAAGAATACAAAAGTAGGAAGAATTGATTCTATACAAAGATGAACTATGAAAGATTTGACTTTAAGCACAATTCTCTTGGTTTTTCTTCTTGTTGAAGGTGTTGAAGTGGCTTATTTATAACTTTGATCATGATTCTAGCTGCTAGGAACATTTGGTGAAGGAATATAGTCATTGGAGCCTTCAAAATATCATTTCCTGTTATTCCCGTGCCTTTGTATTGATACAATTATGTGGGTATCGATACATTATGTTTAACGGTCTAAAATATGATCGTTAAACAGTCTTGTATCCATACAGAAAGATCTGTCTTGATACATAAAGAATCTTGTATCAATATAGAATACTCTCTCTCGATACATGAATAGTTATTTTTGTATTTTAAGGTTATTTAACTACTGTCAAGTATTGTATCGATACATACACATAGTGTCTCGATGCATTCACATGAAAATCAATTTAAAAAGAATTTTCATGACTTTAAAATATGTAAAACTTATCTAAAAAATGTTTTATATAAAAATATGCATTAAGAACATATTTTTGAGTGCTTGAAGAAGTTAAAACACATTCTAGTATTTTTCAAAGTATTTATGAAATATTTCATAAAAAAATACTAATCTTGAAAATATTTAAACACAAGCTAATTAAGCTTAAGTTTTAGTTATATCAAAACTAAGATTAATTCAAAGCTAATATAGCTAATACATTTGATACAAAATTTATTAAAGCAATTATTGCGGATGCAATGGTTTACAAAATTACGTGATATACCCTCGTTTAATGTACTGATTGAGTGTATGATATACCATTAAATTAGGTAGTTTGACAAATTGCAATAATTGATTAAATTTTTAAATAACCAATTTATTCATAAATAATATTTTTTTCTTTTACATTTAATATTTTGATTTGATTTATATAATAAAAGTGTATAAAAACTTAAGGATTGTATACAATATAAACCTGCGCAGTACTTAAGGTTGAGACGTTTTTATCGGGTCGGAGATACTAAAAACTTGCAATGATTAGCTCCACTCACAAAATTAAAAATTTCATAATCTCTCAATGTCAGTGTTTGTTTAATTAAATACAATGATTAAAAGTAACACTCCATGCTAAGATTTTATATTTGTGTTATATTCAATTGTAAATTAGGATCACATTTTCTGAAATCATTTTACAGAATTGGAGTTAAAAATTCTTTATTAGAAATCACAGTTCTCAATTACAACCATATTAACTAATAATTAAAAAATTATCGAGAAGGGGAGTGAGAAATAAAACATACATATATTGTAATCTCTATAAAAAAAATAAATATTATTGATATTTTCTAGAACATATTAAACAAATTTGAATTAAAAAACAAACCTAAAATCATCCTTTTCGATGTTCTTTTACTCTTCCATTAAAAAAATATTAAGATTACATTTATTATTTTTGAAGATCGATTAAATTTTATTATAAATATTAAAATCTTTAAAAAGTTTAAATTTATTATTTTTATCATAATTTCATAATATGCTCGTTTTTCTGATGAAAAAAATAAAATTGACAATATATCAACTTTAATTCAAGATAATTGCAGATTGAAAACATACACAGTAGAGTTATGTATGATATATGTAAAGAGAATAACAATAGTACAAAATAAGCATTGGTATATTGGAACAAATAAAATGTAAAATAAAAATACTAAGTGTAAAAAGAGAATCACCTTTTAGCAATGAGACCGAAGAATGCTGCAAAGTAAAATCTGTAGTAGAGTAAGATAATACTAAGTTATGTATGAGTGATGGGCGCTTTTAGGGTTTAAAAAATATACTTATCTATGCATGCGTGGGTATGCATGTAAAAAGTAGGCTGTAAGCTGCTTAATATTGTAATTTTAAAATAATGAAAGTGAATATTACTATTGTAAAGGTTGACAGTAAATAATGAAATAATAAATATTTAAGGTGACTATGGTGAGATAAATGTTTGGTCGTATGATTACTTAGATAATTTATTATATTATTTTTTTAACTCAATAATTGAATTTTTTTTATTTATGCTTGATGAAAATCAAAGATTAATTTTAAAGTTTGGAATTTCTCGATTGCAAAATGAAAGGGAGAAAGAAAAACTATGTTTTGTTACCTTGAATGGTAAAAAAATGTTTGATGATTAATCAGATAATCGCTTACAATTCCTGCAGATTAGTAGCACTCCCTTGTAAAATGAAGGGGAAAGAAAGTTTGTATTAGAAAATTTGACTAAACTTAACTAACTGCTAAAATGTTAGGCAACATTACCGTTTTTTTCCTACATCTATATTTTGTTGTAAATTTCTTTTTGTGTTTTTAATTTTGTTAATTATGTAAGAAAATGTTACCAACAATATCATGGAGCATTAATTTTTTGAACAAGTATTATTTTTTGAATCTCATGAATCTATGGATATGATATGTTAAATATTTTATTACTATTAATAAGGACTATTATTATGTTTTGAAATTTTAGTGAGAAATAATCATTTAAATTAATTTTTTATTGAAGATACTGAAAGAAAATTAAAATGTAAATCAAGTAAAAATATCAATGTAAATAAATGTAATTTATCATATAAAGCATAACTCATTTAAGACTCTTGGCGTGTCAAAGTAAAAGGACATATGGCATTTATTTAAGAATATACATGTGCCAAAATATTATACCACCAATGTAGGATTTATTCCTTTGACAAATGTTTTAACTTTAATATATTTATATAAGATATATAAAAGTCAAAGATTTAGGCAGAAAAGACAATTGTTTTATGCAAATGGTCTATTCTTCTTGAAATTAAACTTTCATTAATTAATAGAAAACAAGAACATCAGAAGACAGTATCGACAAGAAACTCAGGGCACTTGTTCTCCAAAACCCGTTCCCCATCTAATAAAAGCCCTTCTTTGGCTAGCTTTGTTGGCTGCCGTGATCCCCACCCATCTGGTATGTGAAATGACCCACTGAGTGAACTCATCTAGAAGTCCATGACCCTCATCAATACAAGGTCTTAATTGTGATTATTACTCCTCTGTTGATTTAAGCTTTGCTACTACCATCCTTGAGTCCCCTTCCAGATGAATCTTCCTTAACCTGATCCTTCTCACCAACTCCAACACCCGAACATTGCTAGTGCCTCCACCATGAAAGGTTTTAAGACATTTGCAACCCAGCTAGCACAAGCATCGAGGACCACCCCTCTCCATTCTCATATAATGACACCAATCCCCTCATGTTGCTATTTTTGTCGAAAGCACCATTGAAGTTCAATTTTGCTATCCCCATTGTGGGTGTTTTGCATCTCTCAATTGCAATTGGGGCTTGCTTTTTCACGGCACATTATGCTGTGTCAAATTCCTCTACGTGTTTCACTACAAACGATGTTGTTTCCTCGATTTGCCATGGTTTGTCTTCATGCTTTTCCCTATTCCTATTACTCCAGCATATCTAGTGTCCCACCATGAAGTATCTCCAATTTTCGATATTACAAGAGCTAACTACCATCTTAATCCACTCATTGGTTTCACTTAAATTCAAAATTTCCTCATACCAGTTATATCCTAACTAGTTCCATAATGATTTTGATGTAGGACAAATCAACATTGCCTGTATCACCAATTCAATTTCGTGTTCACATCTGAAGCAAAGTGCATCCACAGGGGCTTATCTTTTTCATAGATTGTCCAACGCAGGAAGGATGTTTTGGTATGTTCTCCATATTAATATCTTGGTCTTCGATAGAAGGTCAACTGAACAAATTTGTGTTAAAGTAAATTTGGAATTTGATACCTCATGTTCATTATTACTGGAGTGATTCAAATGGTCCATGGTTAGGCATAACTTGTAAACAATTCTCACTGTTGTCATACTATATCGAGATACAAACCTTAACATAGCAGAGCATACAATACTTAAAATCATCATAAGGCCCTAGCCGATCAAAAAAATTGACTATTTGAACCTCCATACTGAAATACAAGTGTAGGTAGGTTAAGAAGTTACCACCAATTTTTTTGGCTAGGATGATTAGTTAAAACCATTCACTAAAGATTTACAAAACTCTAAAGGAACAATTTTACAATCTGCATACCAAAGATCTATAAAGTTGGGCTCAGGGGTCATTTACACCACAAGTAAGGATATAATCCTCTCGTGATGCTTAATAATTGGTACCAATTAATTACAAGTGTTTTAATTTATTTTTTTCCTATTGTAATCATATATATCTAATCACAATCCCCTTTTATTTATTCTGAATCAAACAAATGTTAACAAAAAAAAATGTATCCTAAAGGGCTTATTAGGATTAGTTAGGATTTATAATTGATTTGGAGCAAAACCCATTTATAAAGGAAAAATTCCACAAAAGTGCTTGACTCAATTTTTAGTATCTTTTATCAATTTTGACTCCATAATAAAAATCACAAAAATAATGCATTTAAACTAAATTGAAGAAATCACAATTTTGAAAACAAAATTAAAAATTAGTTTTATTTAATTCAACTTGTAAGCTTTAATGTAGGACATTGGGGACCTTCTGTAGGACCCTCTTAGACTTGTCCACACACTAACATGACTTTCAAAATCAATTCTGAGGAATCTAAATACCTCAGAGTAGTAGATGCCAAACTTAAAGAAAATTGAAAGAGGGATATATTTGACTTTTTAAGCTATCTGAATTTATTCTGGTTTATTCCTATCACAAAAAATCACCAAACCAAATTCTAATGAATGTTGACTCACTATAATCTAAAAATATTCAAAAAATGCCAAAAAATTATTTTGGTTTTCATGTAAATTTTTAATTGGATACTACTGCATTGCATAGCATGTCCGACTAGCCTGCTTTTTGGATTTTCTTCTTAATTCATCCAGAATACCCACTGAATGAGCCATACATGCTTGGAAAGCCTATTCATTCTACTTTCATACACAAAAATGATCATCCTCATCAAAAATAGTTCGTAACTAATTTGGCGCTAAAATTGAGCCATGCAAATAGCTTAAGTTCTGGAATTTTTTTTGAATTCATTCGATCACATAATCAAATGTTTAAATAGCCTATTACGCAACCCAATCAATGAGGATTAAAGAAAAATACTGAAATATTCATAACACCTATAACCTAATTAAAATATATCTTTTTTGTGAGACTATAATGCTAGACTACAACAATAGTTCTAACTCAACTTATGATCATGGATCCTTTTATCAAATTTTTGTAACATGTTTCTAGACATTCGAATGTCCAACAACGAGGCTATATAGACTCTACAAATTTTCTATATGAGGAAACAATAAGAACTTCTAAGTGCTTAGGCATAAAACCATGTTTTACAATATCAACCATATGCTTTGGAGTTATGCCAATGTCTCTATTTTTATCACTTTTATTTATTATTATTTATTCTTAATAAGTGAATAGAATACCAATGCCACTCACTTATGTTGTAATTGACAACCAAGGGACTCCAAAAAACATAATTTAACTCACCTTGACATTACCTAATGACTCACATTAAGACTAACCAATTTTAGACTCAAACAAACACTTGAAAAAACATAAAAATATTTTTATTTGCTTCTAATCAGATTTAAATCAAGCCATTTTATTTAATATCTCCAAGTTACTCATTATACAGTTTATTAAACAAAATCAAGCCTTAACTCACCTATTGATTCAGTGAGCCAAAGCTTGCCTTTAGGGAATCATTTTATGAAAACAAGGTTTTAAACATTTTAAGCACTCTAACATGCATTTTATTAAACATATAGAATACTAACCTATGGTTCTAGCAACTAATCATCCATAAAACCTATTCTGAACACAAAATAACCTTAGCTGAATCATTAATGTTTAACCAAACATTTATTCTCATCAAATTCTAATCATTTAATAATCAAACACAAGAAAATAAGCTTGGATTTAATTCAATCATCATGATTAACAATCAAAACATGCTTTCAAACATTTAAGCTTATCAATTGAACAAGTCAGCTTACAAATTCATTCAATCAAGCATAAATTCCAACTTACGTAAATTTAATTCAACTTAATTCATCTAGTTTCACCAATTAAGCATTAATTACGCAAAGCCAACTTAATCACATATTAATTTCAACATGATTGAACTTAGCTAAGGATTTTCTAGGTTGTTTGAATGCTTTTACAAGTTCAAGAACTTATGATTTCATCATTTGGCACTAGATTCAAGTTTTATTTACATAAATTTGTCCAAACATTAATGATTATCCAAACATTTATTCTCAATAATGCTTATCTACTGATTAATGATCTACGTCACCTAATCTAGCTAAACTTGAAGCCTTTTTTTCTTCATGTTCAAAAAACTCATCTAAGCTAGAGAATCATGATTTCATCACCCAAACTTTGAAATTTCAGCTCAGTATCATCAAATCCTAGCTCAACTAAACTTAAATCATCAAATCCTAAGAAATAAAGTTGTTCGAAACCTAGATCTAGAAACCTCATCTTGTTTGAATCCAGATAAAGTCTTTAAACATGATTTCAAGTTAAATTTTAGCAATTAATCACACAATCATGCATAAAATAACATGAAATCAAGTAAATCATTGCTCAAAATCAAATCAAAACATTATAGCATCAATATTCAAGATGGTGAAATGTTATAAAACATGCAAACACCTTAACTGAAACTTAATTAAGCATTGAGAATCATGAACCAATTATGAAACTAGATTGACATTAAAGAAAAGTAAGAAATTATACCTATTCCAAGCTTTTGCATATCTCCCAAAAATGATGAGAGCTTAAGAGAAAAATGAATACTCCAAATGTTTTAAAATTTTTAAGTACTTAAAAATTGTGAAATTATGGATGAAAACACCTATTTATAGGCATTGAAGTTGGTGATTTAAGCTTTAATCATCCTAGGGTGATCTTAATTTAATCACTAACCTCCAACTAAATTATGAAAAAAAACATTGCTATCCTTAATGAATAGATGATTAAAATTCACATACGAATCACATAGGAAATTCGGCCAAAGATGATTTTATACTAATCTATGTATAACTTGTATTGAATTCAATTAACCCAGATTTGTCTATGTAAAAGTCTAATTGCATGTTCCATCCTGTAGCGAAAAGATGTCCTAATGACTTTCTCTAAAAAATCTGAATTTTCTGTCCTAGACCTCCTCGATTAAGCCCTTAAAAATTCTCAATACTCTAAATTCCTAAGGCCTTTTCGTGACCCAATCCCGATTACAATTTCTTGACCTAAAGTTTATTTCAATTTCATGACCCAATCCTGATTACACCTTCTTTTCAGATATGGTCTTGATTACACCTTTTCACGACCACGATAGATGGATGCTTATGGTAGGGTGGTTTTAGGTATGTGTTGTCGGAATTAACCATGCAAGTGCACATACCGCAACAAGTAATACAGTCATAAAGTAGAGTGTCGATCCCACAAGGAATTGATACTAAATTTGTTAAGTACTAAAATTAAAACAACTTAATCTTATTCAAACAATCGATTAAAGATTAATAATAAAAATAATAATAACAAAGAAGCAAACAATAAATAATAGAAGCCTATGATTATAATTTTTTTCAATACTTTATTTGAATAGAATCCTATTCTCTTAACCTGACTAATAATAATGAGTTATTAACCTAAAGTTCTAACTTATTTATCTTTCGATGGTTTTATAAAAATATTTCTCTTAATCAATTTACCATATTCCTATGCAAATTGAATTGAAAGAAACTCATTAAGCCTAGACTCTAATTTGGTTACATATGGCATGCTCATATATTCCTATCTAACATGCAGATCAATCCATCTTAATAAATGAATATAAAACATATGTCATTCAACCCAGGTCTAAACACAAAATTCCCTTTTCCAAGTTCATTAAGGTTACCAAATCAATCTAATTGGTGATCAAGTAATAAGAAGCATTAAGAACAAGATTGAACAAACAACTTAAATATTAAATCAAGAAAATAAAATAAAATAATCCAAGCTACATATGGAGTTTTATTACAACCCTAGAAAAATAATCTAGCTCATATTGATTAAATAAAACATAAAACAATAAAGTTCCATCATTATAAATATTACAATAAAGATGAAAAGATAAGGGGAAAAGAGAAAACTAAGAATTATTAAATCTCTATTTTTAAGTTTTTCGATCTTTTCTTCCTATTGCAAAATCTCGATAGCTTCTCTTCTTCTTTAAGACTAATATCTATGAAGATCTAGGGATGCCTCTCAAACCTAAACATAAAGATCCTATTTATAAGCAAAACCCTAAAGTGGAAAGACTTGATTTGCAAGTAACCTGAGCATATTTTTGGAAGTTTCCAACTTGGAATCACCTTGCTTTCTTGAGTCCACTTTCCCTCTTCATTAAGTTATTATATTTTTCAAAGCTCCTTAGGGTTTTAACCTACAAAAATAGGAAAATTATCTAAATAACTAAGTAATTAAAATATAAGGAAAGGAAATAGGACTAAATTAAAAACTGCTAAAAATAAGATATTCCTAGATTATAAACTACTAAATATGAATGATATTTAAATAAACATCTCTAAGACCTAGTTGATTTAATATGCATAATGAGACTAAATAATTCTATTCTATAGAGTTATCACCCCCCCAAACTTAAGATTTTGCTAGTCCTCGATCAAAACAAAAAGCAAAATCAACTAAATAAAATAAAACACAAATTAAAATAAATCTACTTGAATGATGATTGCCTTAATTTTCCTTAAAAGTTATCTCAATATCTCAACTCAAGGTAGATATAAGCATAATTTAAATTCATGCTTCAATTCAATCATAAATCTCAATGCTTCGAATGGATTTTCGGTATGTGTATAACTGATCCCTTAACAAATCATTGCATGCAAATAGAATAAATTTATGCCAATGCAAATTACTAATTAATACTAGATTCTTATATGTTTGCCTTTTATCTCTCTCTCCCCTAATGTAGATCAACACTTCATTAAAGATCATGTAGGACTTTATAAAGGTTGTAATGTAAGGCTAGGGTAAGGTGAGATAAAGGATATATTTTGACCGAATTCACCCATAAACACTTTTTATTGTTCAAAAAAAAATTTATCAAGCCTTTCACAATAAGTTTGAAGCATATACCCTTTTTTTTATTTTTTATGACAGTTTTTTTTCATGCCATTTTTTCATTTATGCACGCGTATGTGTTTTTTTTTCCTTTTTTTTTTCTTTCTTCTTTTTTTTCATTTTTTTAATGCTTTACCAATGCAACATAATTCAAACATGGCTCATTATATTTTTTTTCAAACAATTTCATGCTCATGCCTACATAGTGAAGGTTGATCATGATTTTTCTTATTAGGCTCGGCTAAATATATGTGGTAATCAAAAGAAGAGGATATATCAATTAGGCTCAAATAGGGTAACTAAGGATAACTATGTAAAGGTAGGCTTAGAAAGGCTCAAATGATCCAAAAATGGCTTAAATCATTTCCTCAACTTAGTGTTGTCTTGGATTTTGCCTTAAAAGATAATCAAACAAATTCTAGGCCTCTAGATATAATTACAATTTACATTAAGATAAATAATATTCAATAAACATTACAAATTAATTCAAGAGATTATGTTATCAGAATTTTCAAAAATCACATTTTAACAATGAGAAAAATTAAAGAATCTAGTCATAAAATTAAATCATGCTTATATTTTCTCAAGAATCTAAATAAATCAATAACTAAGTTCTCATCATTGGATAAAGATCTCATCATATTACGCACAAAATATCTCAATCATACTAGATTTTTCAAAAAAACTTTATGAAAAAAAAGAACAAAATTTATGCAAAACAAAGAAAAAATTATGCAAGAATTAACTAACCTAAACTAATTTGACCCTAATAAAATAATAATCTCACCCCTAAACTTAAAGCAAACACTGTCCTTAATGTTTATAAACAAAAGAGAAAGAATAAAAAACTCCTCTTTCTCGATGAAGAAAACTCAAGCGAAGCTCTAGTCATTCTTTTTGAATTATCATGCTTGTCAAAATTGGTGGGAAACTATCAAAAACCAAACTTACTAGAAATAATCCTTCAAAAAAAAATAATGATCCTAAACTTTTTATAATTTTATAAAAAATTAGAAATAAAAAATTTAAAAACTCATCATGTTAGTGCAAGCGACTAAGTAAAATAGGGGATTGAAAATACTAAAAAAATGAAAAGAAGAAAAAGTCTGTAACGCCACCATTTAAATTTTTTTCATTTTTGTGGTGCTGCAACGCCACTATTCCAGTGCTGCAGCACTGACATTTGACACAGCTTGGCACTGTAACGCCAACTTGTTTTTTTTAACACCTACAAAAAAAAAAATTAAAACATATTAAGTATGGAAAAAAACTAAATAAATTTCTAAAAATAAGGAAAGAAAAGTTTAAGAAGCTTAGGTTGCCTCCCAAGAAGCGCTTGATTTATAGTCGGTGACTTGACTTTATCCATTATTATTTTAGGTAGGCTAAACTACTATAAGACCTTTATCGACCAAATTTGCCTACCCAAAGATGTTTGAAACATTGACCTTTTACCTTGAACTTTTTAGGCCATTTTATGTTGGCAATTGACCAACCCAATGCCCTTTTATATTTTCTCAAATGTACCGGTAAAGGCTTACGCTCTAATGAAGGTAGTTTTTGAATAAAAAGCTTTAAAGACGACTTTGCATTAGTTGAAAACCCTAATGGTTCAAACAAAGAGGTGAAACTAATGGAATGTGATTGTGCCTCCAACTTTGAACATCCAATAAAGTTAATGTTATCACACTTAGAAGTTGAAATCAATGATGCCTCAAATGGATCGATGGAATAACTCTCTATGAACACTTCATTGGATGCATCTTTCCATCCAATTGACTGCATAATACTTATCATATTCTTTTAGGAAGGATGATGGTGGGCCAGATTGTATTTTCTCTTATTAAATCTCATCATCATGTTTATCAACGAAAATTTCATCTTCATGCTCAATTATTAATTTTGGTTGTCTGTCATCCTCTTTAATCTCTTTACCCATCATCAAATTTATCTCGGTATCACATGGTAAAGTTTTTTAAGGATAATTGCAGATGACATCAGCAAGTTAGCCTACTTGTGTCTCAAGGTTCTTCAAAGATACTGCTAGACTCTGAAGGATAGCATCTTGACTTTTAGCTTTTGCCACATATTGCATAAGCATCTCTTCCACTAATGACTTCTCTTCTAGGAAAAGACTTTGAGCTTGCTATGGAAAACCCCGATGAAAGGTTGGATCGACTACATATGAAGACCCTTGAGTGTTGCACCAAGCAAAATTTGGATGATCGCCCCAATTCTAATGATAATTGTCAAAATAATAATAATCCTGCTGCATACTATAGTTTCCAACATATTGAATAGGTTTAGCATTAATTGGACCATGATCACTAGTATGTGCTTCCCCACATAATTCATAAGCTATGAACGATCTTTATATAGCATGTGCATTCAAATTGTCCAGTTTCCCAGAAATTGCAGCCAATTGTGCAGATATGGCGTTTAGTTCGTTTCTTTGTTTAATTTCCTCATATGACCATTGATAATTATCAAATGCCATCCTCTCAAATTACCTAAAATAAAAATAAACTAAATAAATAAATAAATAAAAGTTTGACTTAAGACTAAGATTGCTTGGTATTAATATTAACAAAAATAGTAAAACAACTCCCTAGCAACGGCACCAAAATCTTGTTTTCGAAATTAACCACGTAAGTGCATGTATTGCAACAAGTAATATAGTGATGAAGTAGAGTGTCAATCCCATGAGGTATTGATACTAAATTTGTTAAGTATTAAAATTAAAATAACTTAATCTTATTCAAATAATCGATTAAAGATTAATAATAATAATAATAATAATAATAATAATAATAATAAAGCAAACAGTAAATAATAGAAGCCTATGATTACAATTTTTTTAACACTATATTTGAATAAAATCCTATTTTCTTAACTTGACTAATAATAATGAGTTGTTAACCTAGAGTTCTAATTTATTTATAAGTATCTTCCAATGGTCTTATAAAAATATTTCTCTTAATCAATTTATGATATTCCTATGCAAATTGAATTAAAAGAAACTCATTAAGCCTAGACTCTAATTTGGTTACATATGGCACGCTCGTATATTCCTATCTAACATGTAGATCAATTCATCCTAATAAATGAATATGAAATATGTCATTTAATCCAGGTCTAAACACAAAATTCCTTTTTCCAAGTTCATTAAGGTTACCAAATCAATCTAATGGGTGATTAAGCAATTAGAAGCATTAAAAACCAAGACTGAATAGACAACTCAAATATTAAATCAAGAAAAGAAAAAAATAATCCAAGCTACATATGGAGTTCCATTGTAACCCTAGAAAAATAAATCTAGCTCATATTAATTAAATAAAACATAAAACAATGAAGTTTCACCATCATAAATATTACAATAAAGATAAAAAGATGAAGGAAAAGGAGAAAACTAATAATTGTTAAATCTTGATCTTCAACTTCTTCAATCTTTTTTTCCTATTGCAAAATCTCGATAGCTTCTCTTCTTATTTAAGACTAATAGCTATGAAGTATCTAAGGATGCCTCTCAAACCTAAACATAAGGATCCTATTTATAAGCAAAGCCTTGAAGTGGAGAGACTTGATTTGCAAGTAACCTGAGCATATTTTTGGAAGTTTCCAACTTGGAATCACCTTACTTTCTTGAGTTCACTTTCCCTCTTCATTAAATTGTAAATTTTTTAAAGCTCCTTAGGGTTTTGACCTATAAAAATAGGAAAAATATTTAAATACCTAAGTAATTAAAATATAAGAAAAAAATATGACTAAATTAAAGACAGTTAAAAGTAAGATATTACTAAATTAGAAACTACTAAATATGAATAATATTTAAATATACATCTTTAAGACCTCGTTGATATAATATGCATAATGAGACTAAATAACTCTATTCTATAGAGTTATCAGTATGGCATAAATTATATGGTAGATGAATGAGTGGTCTAGAGAGGATTCATCACCTTAACTAATATAAGGTGACATATCTTACATGTACCAAGCCTGTATGAACTCGAAGTCCTTAGCCAAGGCAAAATTGATTATAAAGTTAACACTTAGAGGTTGTATACTAATATAGAATATGCTAAAAGTAGACACTAAAGTATGCTCTTGCTAATTCCAAGATATATGATGAAAGGATATTTATTACACGGAGATATTGAACATTGAAGAGCTTGTCAAAACCATTTTGACACTCCTTACATACTGGTTGGCCATGATGCATTGTTAGATGCCAATAATGGTCTACAAATATAAAACATTATTGATTGGGCTATTTTATATTTATTACAATAAGCAAAGGGCTTAATAAGTCATACATATAAGGGTGATTAATAAAAATTAACTTCAGATTGGGTTTATATGTTTAATACGAGTAATGGTTACTTAAACCCAATTTGAATAAGTTCAAATAGGTTAGGGGATAAATTTTAATTCTTAGAAATTAAAATTTTAACCTTAGTCTATATAAACCCCTTTTTTTGTCATCGCTCATAGTTGAATGGAGGCTTTGAAATTGGACCAAAAGACTTTTGAAAACCTAGATTGTAATTTCCCTAGAATTTCTGAGGGAGTTGGCGTAATCTTGGTATTTTTGGAGAATATTTGTTTCCTTGATCTCGTTTTCTTTCTTGAATCAAGATCTTCTAAATACAAGGGAAGGTTTATTTAAGCCTAAGTTGCTAGCATGGTTCCCGACAACAAAGTCTCTTCTTTATTGAAGGATTTCCAGTAACTTATGTGGATAAAGTTTAGAGGCTGAATGCTTGGACAACTTTGGTTTATGACAATCGGGCTTAGTGTTTTTGATAATTGGGTCATAGAATTGCTAAAATACTTCTCAAGATTAAGGTATATTTGAATTTTGAATAGATTTTTAGGTTTCTTGATCTTAAAGATTAGTCAAGATCACACAAGATATTCTTGTTTAGAGAGTCTCAGATTATCTTTATTGTTATGTTTCTACTGCCAAATTTATATGTTATTTACAAAATATTTTACAATCTGATTATTTGCTATCCCGAGACTTCCTACAAGAAAAATTTAGAAAAAATCAGCCTAGTGATTGCATGTTACTGGGCTAGACAACATCGATTTTTAATATTTTGATGCGTATTTAATTCAAATAGGTTTAAAATAATTTTTATAGATCTAAATAATTTAATAATGATTAATATAGTCATTTAGTATATTATTCAAAATTAAGAAAAAATTTATAAAATTATTTTATAAAGATTACATGGTCGAAGCCAAGAGATCAACATACATGACATCATGATATCAATTACCATAAATTTGGCTATACTTACTACACATAATCTGCAACCTATAGGCTCAAATACCACATATAAGAATTTCTATTCTTGATAAAGTCTAGCCTTTTACAATAACAGCATTTAAAAATTTACTAAACAATGTAAAATAAGTAGTGGAAACATTAAACACAGAAAAATCAGACTTCCCTATAGATCTTTAAGAGGAAATTGACATTTAATAAACAAAAACTAGATTTAGTAAAATTAAATCACACATATGATAATAAGTTACCTAACTCTAAGATCTTATAATCTATAGTTAAATCCAAGTTGAAGGATACTTGAAAAGGGGTAGCTATGATGTCTAATAGGATCTATAAGGTTACAAGCAACATATTTGTCTTGTTTCTAATGGTAATCCACACAGATAATAATGAAAGCCTTTTCAAGGACCAGCAGTTGGTGCGAACCAGAAGACTCAATGAATCTTAACCAAATGATGATTGCAATATGTTTCTTCCTTCACTCAATCTAAAAATAATTTTGAGATAGTGTTTTCTCTCAAAGAATGGAAGAATGACGCAAGAGGTAGGGAGAAAAAGTGGCCGAATGGGGTATTTTCTTCCTTTAGGCTATAGCTATTAGAAAAAACTTTAGAGAAACTTTTTTCTCACAAAACTAATTGCTTTAGAAGTGTTTGTCTAGTTGCAATCAAGTCAGTCATCCTTTCTTTATCTTAGCCGAGTTCCATAAAATTCTCTAGGAGACTTGATATCAAACTTAAACTCTTTCACCCTATGTAAGTTAACTTTAATTCCAGCACTTCTATTCTTAGTGGTCAAACCTTGTACACAAAAAAAGCACTATCCTTTTTTACCTAAGCACTATGTATCTAGACATAATTCTAACTTTGTGCACCATAGACTATTTAGCTAAGTCTTTATGGAGTACAATCCAAATTAAACTCTTTAATTTATCTTATAAATCATTTAATATATCCAATTAAATTAGCATATAATTAAATTAAGATAAATGAAAGAAACCTATTTAGCCAATTAAATAATCCTTTTATGAATTTTTATCTAAATAAAATTCATAATTAAATTAAAATGATTTTAGTTTAATATAATCTTATTAATATCAATTATCTAAATAATTAATATTTTGATGAGATTATCCAAGGAATTCCAGCTAGGACATTATCCACCTTGTGATGTCTTAATTTAGATATTATCCATGTAGACATGGAATGTCTCAATTTAGACATTATCGAGATAAGACAATCTTATCTACCATATTTTAAAAAGATAACAAAATCTAAATATTGTCTTTAAATTAATTCTAAATTTAACTTTTAAATTAAGTCTTTCACTTAATAACCTTTTATTTAATTAATTCAAACATAATTAAATTCAAATTTTAATCAACAATATTATTTTATTGTGTGTGACCCATTAGATTCTCAACATGTTAGCAATGAATATGACTAATCATATTAATCACATTCATAGATGAAGAGTAGGATCTAGCAACCCATCATAACCACCCAAATATTGAAGAGCCAGTATGACCTTATTAACACCTTTCAATAGCAAACCTATAAAATAAGCATGAGCTTGGTTTAGTGTCTACTCATGCTTTAATCCATGTTAGATCTTTCAACTTAAGGTTAACGATCATGAATCTACGAAGAACTCTTCCTCATAATTCACTGTGCTCTGCTAAAGAATTTAATCTAATTAACTATAGTGAAGATCATTGAAAATATGTCTCTAATGTCACTCAAAGTGGTGAATCCTATCTTGACCACTTGTCCATCTACCATATGGTTCATGCCATACCCAATGCCACTCTTATTTGGTATCATCCATTGTGAACCCATTTGTAATGGATCAAAGTATAACACTCTCCATATGAGATAACCTGGTATAACAAGCTTGAGGAATACTTACACGAATAGTACATGAGAACATATTCATAGACACTTAAGTGACTAATATCAAATGGAGTTCTCTTATGGTTGATATTTAGTGAACTTGCTTTCATAAAACAAATACCTATATACTTCAACTTTTAGAAGGTTAAAAAGTTGCATGCATCCAATACATGAAGGCTTAACATATAGTAATCTTTATGCATTGTCAATCCTCTATCTTGATAATATGATTACTAGAAACATTTTTAGAATGAAAGCTTTAATCCATAAGGATCTTATCATCATAATGATTTACTATCTTTGCAAGGTGTTGTATTTTAAGGGCTTTATCCAATTAGTGTTTGCATAATTGTTAGTCATGCTGTTAATATGAAGAAAAACTTTTAACCATAATATAATAACATGTATCTAGTTAATTGATTGTGTATCTCATGTCCAATCCAATTGGTTTAAAGGCATGCACCAACACTAGCAACCCATCATGATCACCCAACTGTTGAAAAATTGATATGACCTTTGAAGAACCTTTCAATAACCAACCTCTTAGTGTACTTTAGTCCTTTCACTAGATTTACCAAAAATATTATAAGCATGGTGGAATGTATACTCATATATCAATCATATTAGTTCTTACATTTGTCATTTAATCTCACGTACTTAGAGAAATAATTTCTCATAAATTCATCATGCATTGGCCAAAGACTTTATCAAGTTAACCAAAGCCAGGAACATATCTTATATGTCTCTAATGTCACTTGGAGTAGTGAATCCTCTCTAGATCTTTCATCCACCTTCTATGATTCATGTCATAACTAAAGCCACCCTACCATAAGCATCCATTTATTATGGACTTGTTCGCGATGGCATCAAAGCATGACACCCCTTAAACAAGATAACTTGGAGTCATAAGTTTAAGGATAATATACATGACTAGCGCATGAGAACATATTCCATAGACACTTGAATGACTTATATCAAATGAAGTTCTCATAAGGGCCATGTTCAGTGAACTTGTTTCCATAAAATAAACATCTATATGTTGTCCCTTAGTATCTCTATACTTCAACTTCTATGAGATCAAAGAGTTGCATGCATAAATGTATGAAGGCTTAGCATATGCTAGTCTGTGTGCATTGTCAATGCCTTGTCTTGACAATATGATACTAGGAATGTTTTTAGAAAAACGACTTTGATGTATAAGGACCTCATCATTATAACTCATTATTAACTTTGTAAAGCCATTATGGTTCATGGGCTTCATCGAATTAGTGTTTGCATAAGTGTCAATCATGCCACTAACATAAAGGAAAACCTTGAATCACTAACTAAAGTGATTGGTTTATATTATTAATTTATATATGCCTTACATAACCCGATCTGCTCTAAGGCATATACTAACATAATATCCTTATGGTAAAAAAATAAAAAATAATTTGTATATTTTGACACTTCTTATTATTTTACAATGATTATATACTTATATTTTTGTTAGTTTTTATAATATTTATTTTATATATAATTAATTACTATATAAGATTTTTCTATTTTATAAGCGAGCTAAAATAAATATGAAATAATACTAGATAAAGTACATGTAAAAATCATTGGGTTACATTTTAAAAAATATTGTTAGAATGAAACAAGTTATAAATAAACTTATAAACATTTATATATCTAACATTTTACTCTAACTTAATAGCTACTTGGGATTTTATTTACTTAGTCCAACAATCATTTATTTTTTCATTTTTTTTATTTTATTAGGTTTTTAAATCTATTTATTATAATTTTTTAAGGTCGCATTTGAAACTTTTGATTTCAAAATGTGTACTAAAACACATTAAATATAATATTTATAATTATTTTGTAGGAAGTCTGAAGGTTGCAAATAATCAAATTACAAAAATTTTGTAAATAACATTTGAACATGGTAGCAAAAACATAACAATAAATATAATTGAAGACTCCCTAAACAGAACCAACTTACAAGATCTTGATTAATCTTTTAGATTAAGAAACCTTAGGAACTATTCAAGATCCAAACATGCCTCAATCTTGAGAAGTTTTATAGTAATTCCATGACCCAATTATAAGAAACACCAAGCCTAGTTGTCATAAACCAAAGCTATCTAAGTGTCTAGCTTTTGACGGTTATCTACACAGGTGACTTGAAAATCCTTCAATGAAAAAGAGATTTCATTGCCAAGAGTTGTGCTAACAGCTTAGGTTTCAATAACCTTCCTTTGCACTTAAAAGATCTAGATTCAAGAAACAAAACAAAGAAAAAATGATTTTTCTCTAAAAAAATCCTGGATTATGCTAACTCTCTTAAAAAAAGTTGAGAAAAAACTCAAAACCTGATTTATGCAATTTCTTAGCTGATTTTCTAAGTCCTTTCATAGATTATATAAGACAACTAACTTAGGTTAAATACATATACAGTTTAAAAGTTACAATTTTGACCCTAGCCATATGAACTCATTCAAATTTAGCCTAAACAACCATTAATTATGTTAGATAATTAGCCTAATCTTAATTTAATTTCTACTAATTGTCCTTATGTGCGTGATCCATTATGCCCCTATCATATTGGCAATAAATATAAAACAGCCTAATTAAGAATATTTTATATTTATAGACTAAGATTGGCAAATAAAAATGCATCATGGCCTTCTAACGTGCAAGGAGTGTTAAAATGATTTTAACAAGCCTTTTAGTGTTTAGTATCTTATTATAATAAATATCCTTTCATCATATATCTTGGAATTAGCAAGAGCGTGGTTCAACATCTACTCTTAGCTTATTCCATATTAGTATGCACCCCTATGTGTTAATTATATAATCAATATTGCCTTGGCCAAAGACTTTAATTTAACATGGGCCAAGTACATGTGAGATATGTTCCCTCACATCACTTAGGGTGATGAATCCTCTTTGGACCACTCAGTCACCTACCATATGATTCAAGCAATACCCAAAACCACTCTACCATAAGCATCTATTTATTGTCCATCAGCTTATGATAGAATCAAAGCATGACGCTCCTCATACAAAATGACCTGGTGTCACAAGTTTAAGGATCACTCATAGTATTAAAATATTAGAGTATTTCCATATACACTTAGTGAACTACCAAATGGTAGTCGTATAGTGCATTATGTTCAATGAACTTATTACTATAACAAGCCCCCATATGATGTACCTAAGTATCTTCATACTTCAACTCATGAGATCGATTGCATGCATCTTATGCATGAAGGCTTACATATGCTAGTCTTGGTGCTTCGTCAATGCCCTATCTTAACAATACAAGGACTAAAAACGTTTAAGAAACACGACTTTGATGCATAAGGATCTCATAGTTGTAACTTTTTACAATTCCCTTGCAAGGTCAATGTGTTTCATGAGCTTTATCTACATAAGATATTTATATCAATTATAGAATTAAATCTTATGGATAAAGAAATAACTTTATTATAATAATTAAAAAATATAGTGTTTAATTACATGAAATCAATAAATGCTAATGCCTTACAAGCCACAATGCTTGCAAGGCTTACACTAACATATTTTTCAAATTCGTGGATATGTTAGATGTCATTTATGGGTGAATTTAAAATCATATTTTTATAACTTTCTAATACGTAATCATGTTAAATCACAACTAATTTAAGCATAATATGCATTTCATTCTTACAATTTAATAGCAAATGAAATTCAAATTTTCAAATTTGTATAATATTGATATAATTTTAATAGTTGATTATTTTTTACATTAACATTAAATATATCAATTAATTATTTAAAATGCGTTATTAAATTATAATCTTATTATTTATTTTATATAATCAGTAATTTAATCAATTTATAACTTTTAAATTAATTGTATATTTGTTATTTTATGAACTTACTATTTATTATAGGGATTTAAAATTTATAAACATAGTTTCATATCAATATAATATAGTTGAATTTATTTTTGGATGAGATTAGAGAATTTTATGTGAAATTTGATGTTATGGATTATTGAAAAAATAATTTTGATAACTTGTTCTTCATTAATGGCAAAGGATATATTAATATTTTAGCTACTACTATTATTTTGGAATCAACATTTAAAATTAGTGTTAGAGTTATTAAAATAAAAAATTTATCTTACACCTCTAATGGAAAAAATGAAAGATCAAAATATTTTACTTTTAATATGGAATATTTTGATTAAAATTATACAATTGTATTCTCCATAATATGTTATGTAATATTGGACTCAACATAGCTAAGGATTTTCTAATATCTGGTTATGATTATAGGATCTTAATCTTTGTACTATTCTAATATTCAATCGCATAAAAATCTCCATGATTTGATTCTGTATAATGAATACAAACCTAGCTTGATACCTATATAAAGGTCAAAGCATTCTTATTGTAAACAACTAAATTGAATAAAAAAAAACCTTTTCTCTATATCTATGCTATTGTCTCTTTATCTTATAACTGCAAAAGCTCAATAATTTTAATATATTCATATCCAAAAAAGTAATACTCGAGCATTTGGCTTAATAGTTGATACATGTTCCCTTTGTTTGAGGAGTAGAGTTTGAGTCCCTTTAAAATCAACCTAAAAAATTTAAAAAAAAAAAAGGTAATATGTAAGAAACTAGTGGAGGGGTATAAGTGACAGGTCAACTTAAATGTAGTATTTTATTTATAGTTTTTTAATAAGAATAGTGGGTAGTGGATTAACTTTAAATACGTTAAATATTTAACTGTCTTATGATATATTATATATAAAATTTTAAATGGGTCAAAAAATTGATCCCTTGTATAATTTGCCACTATTTTATGATGTATGTATATATACATACACAAACAAAGCTAAAAATATTTGAGGGCTGTAACAACCCCAAAACCCATTAAGATCCAACCCGCTGCAGTATTATATTTCCTAATTAATTTTTATTAAACTTGTTCATGGGCTAGACAATCCACTTGTCTTGATTCATACATAATAAAATAATATTTTATTTAAATTTAGTTAAAATTATTAATATAATATATTTCTTAAAAATTTTAATATTAGTTTAAATGGTGAAATGAGGTAAAGTGCTAGACTTTTAATTTTTGAGATCAAACCCTAGTAACCTTACAATTAAAAAAAAAAGCTTTTAGGTCGACTTGACTTAAACCTAAGTAAGAAGAAAAAAAATCTCGGGATGATACCCAACTAGCCTATGAATATTTCTAATTGGTTTTTTTATATAAATAATCTTGATTTTTCCCTATTATATGCTATTTTGGCATTAATTTCCAAAATGTGCTTTTTTTCTTGTTGGGAACTCGCCCACACAATAGGCAAGGTTTGAATTGAAGATAAGAACTCGCCTTTCAATAGACGAGTTCTTAATATAAAAGAAGGGAACTCGTTCAATGGGAAAGCAAGTTCCTTTCTTGTTAGTTTCTTAGAGGGCGAGTTTCCAACATAATTTTTCTTTTTGTACATTTTGCTGGATTATGATTATCTGTTTAAGCTTATATTATGATTACCTGTTTCTTAATTTATGTTAATTATAGTTAAATGTAATGTAATCTTAGGCCTATATTTGAATAAATTTTATGGACTTTTAACTTTTAATAAAATGGTAATGACCTATGCTGATGGTTTAGGGTTATTGAGGGTTTAGGGTATGTTATGTGAGTACATTGCATTTGTAGGGATATTTGAATATACCAACATTTGAAAATTGAATATAAATATTTAAACAACTCTCATTTACATATAAGTATTAAATTTTACATTAACGCATCCTTTACTAGCATTATTATTAATGTGAACTCTCTTTCGAGGTGCTAGATTTGTAAGGACATTTGTTACAACTATGACCTTCATTCATGGATAATCGATAATGCTTTGGTTGGTGGCTCTCTTTAAGGTCCCTTTCATTATGAATACAACTTGATTTTGGCTGACCTTGTGGATCTCTCCACATTTCTAGATTAGGATATAGTTATGGACCATTGTATTTAGAGCAATAATCTACATGCCGATGGGTTAAAACTCATGTTGATAAACATTGGATATAGTCTCTAGTTTATAAACATTATCCATATGTAGTATGCAATCTATATGGGCAAAGCATAAGAAGAAAAAACAAGTGAATAGGGGCATCTTTGTGCCTAAAACTTTCCACAGTTACATCACTTCTCATTAAGATTGACTTTATAGTTTGAAGCCATAACTTTCTCTCGTGGGTTTTCTAACTCTTCAACCAAAAAAGGTTGATTTCCTGCATAAACCCATGAACAAGGTGGGAGTTAGCTTTCCTTCAATTTTCTTACATGGCATTTATGACTGCTTCACAGTATGTATGATCCTGTCCCCATCATTGCTATTTGCTTCTGCCCTATCTTAACAAATAGTTCTACCAACATAAAATAAGTTGCTTGGACTAAAGTAGTTAGGGGAAAATGAGGAGTTTCCATCAACACTGAATTTATATATTCATCTAAGTTCATTATCATATGTCTACAGTGTCTTCCCTCATCATATGATTGAGCCCGCTTCTCTCTTAGGATCCTATTAATCTAATCAGTTGCTTTTGCATTTTTTGCACAAAGATTTTCATGGTACCACTGAAAATAGGGTCACCTTAACTCATACGCTATTAAAATCATATGTTTATTTATAGACTTGTTCACAACTT
Organism: Adansonia gregorii; assembly: GCA_038382025.1. Lineage (NCBI taxonomy): Eukaryota > Viridiplantae > Streptophyta > Magnoliopsida > Malvales > Malvaceae > Adansonia > Adansonia gregorii. The sequence goes on along the minus strand of JBBYHO010524039.1, from coordinate 5,175 downwards.
GTTAGTAAAAATGAAAAACTAAGAAGGTTATAAAAAATTAAATAACCATAAATGTAAATACATATCCATGTTAACAACTTGTCGACACAAGTCCTTATTATTAAACATTCTCATGAAATTAGCTGCAATATATTAAATACAATGCATAAAATATAGATGTGGAGGTTTTCATGCACTAACTGAGTCTCTGATGACAAATTCGATGGATTCATGTCGATTAGAAATCAAGTAGATACCAAGTTGTGCAACAACATATCTATGCAAATTGTCAAGAAAAAATGACCATGCCTTTTTATCTCACCTTCCATAATTGCAAAGGTGATTGGTACAATATTTTAATTGTCATCTTGTGCAACAGCTAATAACAATGTTTCTTGGTATTTTTCATATAAGAATGTACCATATATTTGTACAAAAGGCTTACAAAAGGGAAAGTCTTATATACAAGATTTGAATGTCCAAAAAAGTCAATGGAAATATGCTTACCTTACACCATTAATTAACTGTGGCATACAGGTATGGTTCGTAATTCTGCTATTGTGCCCGAAAGAAAATGTTGCATTGTAACTAACCACTTTAGCAGATTATTGTAGGATTTATCCCAAACACCAAACAATTGAACAATTGCCTTCTACTTTGCTATCCATGCTTTCTTATAAGAGGTCATGCATCCATACCTATTCTGTATTTTCACAACCAGAACTAAAACAAAAAAGGTCAAATTTGCTTGGACCAAACATAAAATGCATGAACAAATCATATTAGAAGCTAATTCCAGGTGATCTTATGAAATTTGTCCAAAGTTACAAGTATGAGGGCTATTGTATTTTCTAATCTCCCAAACTTGATTCTTTTTCAACAATCTTGCCTTTATACCCCAATTGCACCCCGAGCCATGCATTATACACTTACCATAATATTTATCAAACGTTAGCATTACTTCAATTAAGTGTAAAATATATGCTCTAGCAGCACATTCTATCTCTGATGTAGTTAGATTTTACAAAAATGTAGCGAAAGTTCTTTCCATCCAAATTATTTTGAGTCTTGAGCCTTTTGAATAGTTAGCTTGAGGGATCTCACTTCCAAAAGGCTCATCGTATTACTACCTCACCATCAGCTAACAATCCCAATTAAAATACAACATCTTATAAGGTGGTCATGCATTCATCGCATGGAAAATGAAATATGTCTGTCTCAGGTTTCTTTTATTCAATTATGACTTTTATTAGTCTAGACTCATATTGTGGGATTCTAACTAAAGTTGCATGGTAAAATTATGATGACTTAGATAGTCTACGACATGCGCATTTGGTTCTCCCAAAACAAATTTACGCAGCTATAACTTGCAATCATAATTCTATTCAAAAGTCATTAATTTATTAGTTATAGAATTCTAAATTCTTAATATCTAAAAATTTGATTAATAAAATTTTAGTACTTTGGATAATACTCTTGACGATATATGAATTTCTTACAATCTCAACAATGACGATGATGATGAAGCCATTATATTAATTGAAAATATGCCTATAAGAAGAATTGAAATTCTTTTAATATTAAAATAACTTAATTTACCAAACTAAATCAACTTCTACAACAAAAAAACCTTAATTAAAACATAAATAAATTTCATCATGCTAATAAATGATAAACTACATTATAATAAATTAAAAAGTTAACTGTCATATTCTTATTCTTGAAATAAAAAAATAAATCGTACCTTAACCTCCCAAATAAATTTCAACTTCTACAAAAAAATTAATTACCATAAAAAAATATTAAATCATGATAATAATAAATTACAAAGTTAAATATCATATTATTTACATAAAAGCCCTAAATCATACTTTAATCTTTCAAAAAAATTTCGACTACTAAGAAAACTCAATTACAACAATGCTCAATTTAATCATGACAACAAATTACAAAGTTAAATTTCAAATTATTTAATTAAAAAGCTTAAATCATACCTTAATTAAGAACAGTAAAGGTCAACTTATACAAAAAACAAAAAATCTTAATTACAATAAAACTAAATTTAATCATAATAATAAATTACAATCCTAATTATATTTTAATATTATGAGGACATTTCTACAAATAAAAAAAAACCTTCAAAAATTTAAATGAAAAATCCTTTAAATATGAATATTTAAATCTTAAAAATTTACTTAACTCTTCTTCTCCGCAATACAAGGAAATGAGCTTATAAGACTTTATTTAAAAATAGTCTAAAAATAGTCCGAAGCTTTTTGCTCCCGCTTCCCTTAATAATTTTAAGGGTCACGAACCCTACCAAAATAGCAAGTCCATGACCCTTCTTGTCTTCTATCAGGGTCACAGATCCTGCCAAAAAAAAAAAAGAAAAGGTCGTGACCCTCCTCCCTCTTGAAAAAAAAAATACTTAAAGAGGGCCAAGATATGTTGGGAGGAGGCGAGTTCCCAGCATATAAAGTTTTATGTTAAGAACTGACTCCTTCAAGGGATGAGTTCTTAACACATAAAAGAAAATTGTTATGAACTCGTCCACTTAAGGGGCGAGTTCCTAATGTCATTGACAACTTACTTACTATGATAACGAGTTCCCGACATAAAAAAAAACACATTTCAGGAATTTATCTTGAAATAGTATGTTTTGGAAAGAAAAAAATTGGTATTATTTACAAAAAAATTGCCTATATTTTTTTAGCGCACTAGTCCTATAACACTCATTGTGAAATGATAAATATTTTTTTCATATGAAAATAATAAATAATTTTTATTTAAATAATGGTTGAAAAATAGGGAATGTCGAGGATTAATATGATATGAAATCATGAAACTAGAAAAAAAGTAAAAATTACTTCAGCCCGACATATTATAATTATTTCGAAAGGAGAAATAGACACAAATGTTTCAATTTTTAAAATATGTAAATTCAAATTCTATTTTGATGGAAAAAGAAAAAAGTGCTAATATAGTTTTACTAACACATAAGTTTTTATTTAAATTTTAAAAAATTGTCAATTTACTTGCTAATGTCCTAACCATGTCAACAACACAATTACCTTAACTACTTAAGTGAAAATTCCAAAACCATTAATGGAGTGAGAATTTTTATTGCATGGTGAATTACAAAATAATTATTCCACAAAAAGAAATAACAAATTCTGGAATCATAGTAAATAAAATTGGAATGACTTATTTGCCTTTAATGCATTACACTTTTTTCACTAGTCTTTCTACCAGAAATAGCAAATATGTGGGAACAATCTTTGGCTCTTACATAGGTATTTCTTTTTTATTTTATTTCCAAAAGCATTACTTCTAAAATAAAAGCTGGGTTCATCGACGATGGGAAGATGCAGGACAAAGGGTATCTCTTTTCTGTCAAACTCGTACAGACGATTTTCCAAAATATTCTTTGTTTGATTTTAGGAGCAGTCTTCAAGTTTGAGATTTTTTTCCTCAGATTTTATTTTTATATTTGAAATAATTATAACAACAAAGATTTCTTTCTTATGCTTGATTTTATCAATAAGTATAATATCAAACTCTGATTCTGTGTTTTTTACTTGCAAATTATATTAGAATTTGTCTTGAAATTGAGGTATGTTGATTTAAGGTTTTTAGAGGAAAGAAAAAAAATGTGATATATTATTGAGGGCATATAAGTAATTACAATATATAATATAAATAATATAATATTATATATATTAAAGATATTTATTAAGTGCATTTAAGTAATATATATTATATAATATACATAATATATTATATATTATATTAACAAAACCAACCTTAATGTATATAATATATTATAAATATATAATATATTTTGTATATCATAAGATAGCATACATAATATATGATAAGAATCACAAGATAATGGATAATGATAAGGATCACAAGATAATATCCTTTTGTAATTGATAATCTTGGATAAAAATCAACTAATCTTATAAAAATCAAATTATCTTATAATTAATAATCTCCTTTAGGAGTTCTCTTCTAGGAGTACAATTATTAACCCCTATAAAACTAGTATAAATATGGGTCATTCCATTGTATTCAGCATCAAGAAATAACAAATTCTCTATTTCAATTGAGAGTAATTTCTTTCTTCTAATTTCTAAGCTATTTTTGGTGTCAAAGCCGAGTTCCAGAGACGGGGAGTGTCTAAAAAATAGCCTGAAGTTGAAGACTTCGAAGTAGTTTGACAAGAATCATCATTGTCACCTTCAAATTCATAGTTTCGATCATTTTTCAGCCAAAATAAGGTCTCCACCATGTTTAGGAGGTCAAAAAACCTTAGACTGGAAAGATCCATCGTCTGAAGGTATAGCACGCATTTTCACATGCCATCGCTGGAAGACTATGCGGCGGTTACACGCTCCACACATCGCACGCGCCGGCCAAATGTTGAAAATGACCATGTCAGCTACCATGTCAGCACTGAGGTGTCCAGTCAACGACACATCAGCCACACATATATGCCATGTGTCACATCTGCCACATCATTGCCTAATCAGCATAATTGCCTAGTATTGCCACATCATCCAATCATAATCTACCACATATCACTTTTGCCACATCATTATCCAGATCAGCCCTTGTCCAGTCATCACCACATCACCAACCATCACCTGCCATATGTCTTTAACTGCCACATCATCACCCTATCATCATATATTTTTCCTTAATTGCATTCTGACCCCTGAGCTATTCAAAATTTCAGTATAACCCTTTATCTTTTCAAAATCTCTTAAACTTTTCAAAATTATAAATTAACCCTTTAATTTTTTAAAATTACACCTAAGCCTTAAATTTTTTTTAAATTTTATTTTTACCTTAATTTTTTAACTTAATTCCTAATTTCACTATTAAGCCATACCCTTTGTTTTCACTAGCCAATAAATTGCCTTCAAGATAAAGATTTATGCATGAAGTTGAGATACAAGAATTGAGACGACAAGTTCAATTACTACAAGAGATGGTGAATGTTCAATGAGCCAAGTTAGATGCATAAGGAAGGCAAATAAAAGATGATTTAGATAATAGCAACACTTCATTAGTCGACAATCGTCAACCGTGGAGATCGACAGTCGGTAACAACGATATCAAAGTGGACATTCTAGATTTTGAAGGGAAGCTCCAACCAGACGAGTTCATAGAGTGGCTCCAAATAGTTGA